>BQNB010018318.1:0-68478 GCA_026074375.1 Tanacetum coccineum
ACCTGAAATCGATAATCATCAGAATCCGTTAAAAGGGTTTAGAGACACAATCGTGTCTTACTACTCAGCAGAATCTTAAGGCCTCACATGGAGCTGCCTTATCACATTCTTAAGTTATTACTTTTGCCGTTGTTAATCCTCGCGATCACGAACTGTTCGTGGAACTAACAGACTTGTTACACACTTGAGCTAATGGAGCTGATTCATCGAACTAACGACTAAGTACCCTAATCCGCCGTCTATTGCATAAGTCTCTCGCGAGCTCCTCTCATTTATTGAACTTTATTCTGGGGATATTGTTTCTCGGAGGTTCCTCACCCTCTGTATCCCATCACCATTTGTCATAGTTATTGTCGTTATGGTTGCTGTTGTTGGGTCCTGAAGCGGTCCCGACTGATACAACTTTATCCAATAGGTAATGCAACTCCCCTTAAACGAGATAAACACCTATCGACGAAACAGATAGTTGGACTATTCATTTCGGGCCACTAGTAGGAAGACTTAGGTCGCGATACATCCTGGAAATGCCTAGTAAGTTGGGTACTTACATCTATAAGCCACGTTGATGTGAATCATCGAACATTACAGATAGTAGAAACGAGACTCCGTCCTCGGACATTTAGAAACTTATACAAACATACTCACGCGACTACACCTTCTTCTTTAGGTTTTCACTATAATGAGACTTTCCCTATAACGCGGTTATACCAGCCATAAGATCTGTAATGATATATTTTGAGATACCCATTTTGATGGATTAAATATCCTGGACAAACCTAGCCAAAATTTTTGGTAGACTGAGAAGCGTAGAAACACCGAATTTTGCTGAATAAAGTTATCAGCGTCTTGTTTAGAACGAGTTATTAAACCTTAAGTCTTTCCTTGGTCACACAATCGGATAACACAAATTTAAATCTCGGGACGAGATTTCTTTAAGGGGTAGGTACTGTAACATCCGAGAATTTTCGAATTTTTGAATGACTATTTCAATCGTTGACTTTTAGTGTCTGGCTTGACTTATAAGAACGACCACCTAAAGCACGTTTTCACAACTCGGACTCTAAAGCAATTTAATGTAAAACGACATTCCTGGCAACTTTTCAGTTTTGACCGAGACCTGGAAACAGTCAGAAGGTGACTGAAATGCCCTCGCAAAAATCTTGAACACAAAGCGTACCGACCCAAAATAATTAAATTTATATTTAATTATTACTTTTTATTAAATAAAAAGTATTTTATAAATCGTTTAATATTTCATTCAAAAATGTTTGTTTAAAAACACGAATGTTCAAAATAAAGTTTTTAACTTTACGGACAAAGCTTGCTCGCAACACTTAATAGTACCAAACTAACAAATAATAATCATTTTAATATATGTTGTAAAAATATTTATAAAATAATAGTCGAGCGAGTACTCATTTTGTTGGAAAAATTATTTAGAAAACAATGGCGCCACTTTCGTATTTTTTAATCGTCTGTTAACGAGCCTAATCGAACCCCGAACCATTAATTTACAAAAGTTACATCTTTGGTCCCTGAAACAGTATTTACAACACAAACCCTAAACTAATAATCACTTATCTTTTTTTAAAAACTTTTCTCTTGTTATAAATATAGAAGTAGGGTTCATTTTCTTTACAAAAACCTAAATGATATACTCCCTCTCTCTCTCTATAAACCCGGCGCCTCCCTTTTTCCCGACCATTATCCGGCCACCTTTTCCGGCTAGTCTCCGCCGCTGCTCAAATTTATATATATATTTCTATCTTTTCTTTTTTTTTCATTTTCCATCTTTATACACACACCCCACTTCACCTCTCTCCCTCCCCTCCCATGTCCGGCCCACGCGCCGGATCACCACCACAGCCACCGGAAAGTTTTCCGGGTGCTTTTCCGGCCAACATCAAAAATCCTCACCACATCTCCCGATCTACTCGATCTACCAACCACACGCGCGCCACTTCCTCCGAAACACCACACCGACACCACCATCATCGTCCATTCATAGGCACCATCTTCACATCATCATCATAACAGCACCAAAAGGTGCGCTTGGTTTCTATAAACACCAAAGGGTGCGTTGGATTTATTGAACCAGCAAGAGGCTGCGTTTGGTTGGTTTTATAGAAATGGGTGCGTTCGGGCTGGGTCTCGGGACAACCATATAGGGCGTTTGGTTTCGTGGTTATAAACATGGCTGCGTTTGGTTCATAAGCAAAATCCGAAAGGGTGCGTTTAGTAGTTAAAACCACCAGCAGGGTGTGTTTGGTTCGGACCACTAGGGCACGTTTAGTTTTGTGGTTATATCGCCGTATAGGCTGCGTTTGATTTTAGAAAACTGTTAGGGCGCGTTTGGGGTTAACAGAAAAGTTAAGGGTGTGTTTGGTTTGGTATTAACAGCCGCAAGGGCTGTTTAGGGGTTCAAAGGGTGCTCGTTTGGTTGTTATGCCGCAGCAAGGGCTGCGTTTGGGTTGTGTTTTCATGGGTAAGGGTGCGTTTGGCTTTCGATTCAGCGACATAGGGCGCGTTTGGTATAGTGACAGCGGGCTAAGGGTGTTTGTCTTAGTAGAAAGGCACCATAAAGGTGCGTTTGGCTGGGTTCTCAGCCAACATGGGTGCGTTTGGCTTGTGTTAATAGCCATGGGGGCTGTTTGGTATAATAGAGAACGCGAAGGGAGCGGTTGGTTTATGAAAATCAGATAATAACATTTAAAAGATTTAATATATACATTTATATATTAAACCGGATCTAAATGTGGTGTTGGTTAAATAAATATTTTATTTATTATTTCTGGTTCTGTGTTTATAATAACTATTAAAAGATGTGGTTGGGTTTGCAACATGTATGGAATTGAGGGAAAATGGTGGATTTGGGAAAGACTATTAGGGGTATGTTTGAGTTTGCAACATGGTTTGATTTAAATTGAATGGTTAAATAATTAACTTTTGTTAAAATAGAAACGTCTTATAAACTAATAGATCATGACGAAAAATCTATAAAAATTATTATACTTAGGAATTTTCACTTTAGTTTCTAAACATTTTAGAAATATGATAAAAGGACGAAGTTATATAATTGTAACTTTTGTAAGAGCTTTAAAAACATAGTTTACACATTTCGTAATTTAAAAACGTGAGTTTATTATTATGCACGGACATTTTACAATTTAATTGGTGATTTCTGAAACGTGTCGAAATATGTTGTTACAATTATTTTCTTACATATTTGATATAAATACTGGCGAAGTATTGTATACCTCAAATAGTTATTGGATTGTTTTCTTTTGTTATATAATTCATGGTGTGAATCATTTATTTATTTAACCAACCACCAAACTATTACAACTTTAAATCTAAATCTTTTATCAACATATTACGTTGACATACTCATTCTTCGGAAAACCAAATACATTATCTTAGGCTAGTGGGACTAGGCGTTAAGATTAGCTGCAACTTCTTGGTCGAGTCGTTCCAGTTTCCGTTTTGTCTGGCGTTTAATGTGCGCATTCCCGACAATCGTTCTTCGTCATCGATGTGAGTTTATAGCCCCTTCACCTTGCTTACATTGTACTTTACAAATCTCGGGTGAATACTGCTAAATACATCTTGTTTACAGACTCATTACAACCTCGGATTACGTGATTATAATCACACATCTTTTCTACTTTTGATTTTAAGTACTCAAAGCTATTTACAATACAACATTTAATTTTTATACAAAGTGTTCTCGGGTATCATCTCCTGTTTACGTGTTTTGCCTAAAGTAACATATCCCCCATGCCCCATTATCATGAACTTTAAATTCTTACCGGAGACCGAGAGGAGCGCAGTGATAAATAGATCTATTTTGGATTTGACATCCCTTTCGGGGTGAGTAGCTCGCACTAGTTTCGACTGACTGAAACTACAAAAATGCATACATGTCAGAACAATTTGGATGTTTTACGGTTTTGTACATCTACACGGGAACCTTTTGTTGCATTAATATTGCATACAATATGCGCCTTCGTGTCCCGGACTAGTGCAACATAGATTATATTTAATGTGGTACCTATGATTTCTTATCTCGAAGGGGTATATCATTCCTAGATTTAGGCGGTACTTTTCCTAAAACCTAGACACGTTAATTCTATCACAATTAGACGCATCCGCATAAAGCAAGCATTTATTAATTATAATCTATCTTAGGAGATTAATAATGGTGATCTTATTAAACCCTAGCTCAACAAGACTTTACTAACATACTGCTTAACGGCTCTTTATATACTAGTAGTCCACTTGCCAAATCCTTACCAAGGGAATCAGAACATCACTCGTTGATCCCAGGTCACCAGCTAGTCTAACTTGATCACTAAACCAATGGTAAGGATAGGTCATTATCTGTGATCCTATGACTCTAGATATAGATTGCGGATATGGAGAGCTATCCCGATATCTAGCTAGCATGATAGTTTGCATTCCTAGGTCCAGTTGAATGATAGGTCGCATACTTAAGCACATAAACGAGTATAAATTAATAAACATAATCAACAATCAATGATAAATTAAGCAATCGAGATAAACAAACCAAACATTAAATTATCACAGACATGGCTAATACCTCAAAGGTATTAGCCAATAACCATTGTATCGAATACAAATATAATAAACGAACAACCAAGGTAACCAAACTGAGTTAAACGAATGATACCAAAAATTGAACGATTATCAGAGTATACATGAATACAAGGGTTCCCCTTTTGATTGAAGCTCGTTGCTACACCTTCTTTGCTTCTCTTCTCTTCTAAAAATCAAACTTGGTGGTTAAATTATGAATTAGCTGCTGATGGCTTCCATTGCACACATTAAAATTCATATTTTGGGTTTGTATTTATAGGGTCTGGAATAACTTTGATATGCCGTGTTGGTTGAGGTTAATACGGCATATTGGGGGTTTCTTAGAGTAGGGACCACGTTCAATATCTTCCAAAATATATAGATACTCGAAATAGAATACGGCGTATAGGACCTTCTGGATACGGTGTATACATCTTTAATTCTGTGTGGTTTCTTGTGAAGTGCAGGATCAGATACGCTGTATCTTCCTTGATGGATACGGCGTATAGGATGTCAGAATAGTATTTTTCAGATTTCTTCGTTTAAGCTCTAGAATGCGTGCCTTTTGGCTAATCTTCACAAAGTACTCCATAATTACTGTAAATCTAAAATATAAACAATTAAGTACCAATTCTTGCAATAATTATACAAAATGGGTAAGAAACATGGGATAAATGACGCTATAAAAGTGACGTTATTTGATGTCATCAATTACCTTCTACGCTATGTTTTGATATATTACTCATCATTTTGGGGACAAAGCAAAGATAAATGAAAGAATAGTTTCTAAGGCTTTTATTTCCCCCTACACTTATTATGAACATTGTTCCCAATGTTCTAAAAAGTACCCATAAATGAATAAAGGGAAAAGAAAAGAGAGCAAAAGAAACTAGTACTCCCCTGGTTTTGCTTAATGATGGAGAAGAAACAAATGATCCCGGCTAAATCATCATTCAAGAATCATCCACATGAAATTCCTAAGAACTCTTGGGCTTATCCTCATTAAATATAACCTGCAAATCAAAGATAAGAACAACTACACCAAGCGTAAAATCCATGGGTGAATGATATATAACCTTATTAACTACTTTTAGACTCTATGAAAGCAATAAAGATAGGATGAAAATACTAACGTAGTCGTGGTTTTCTGCATGTTTAAAAAAAAATACAAATTCTAGAAATGATACAAAGTTATTTTTCAAAAATTAAAGAAAATACGAAATTTACAATATCTATGATGGCGACACCGTGTGAAAAAATCTTGACGCCGTCTCCAAACGATGTAAAGAAAATTTGCACAAGTATCTTATTAGTTATTTCCTGTAAATTTTACTGCATAAACCACAAAATTGATTAGCACAATCATATGACTCAAAAAATACAAGACACACCTAAAATGCAAGAAAATAAAAGATTAGGTTTCCTCCCAATAAGCGCTTGTTTTTGTTTGAGTCACGAGCCCGACTCTATGATTATTTGACGCGCAAAAGATGGGTCTCCCCTACACTTAAGGTCAAGTGTAGGTGATAGTAGCGATACACACCATTTCAATGGAGGTATCCCACGTGAGGTGAAAGTGGTGTGTGAATCGTCAAAGGGGTTACTACCTTTAACCTAAAACTACCCGGACTATACATATTAATGAGTGGGTTGGTCCCTCCTTTGTCTCTTAGATTTACATCCAAGGATGGAAAATTGGATAAAGATTGAGGCTTTGGTTCATCAACTTTGGAACTTCCCTAAAACTAAAAGAAAGGTCATGACTACAAGTATTTAAGCCTGAATCCTCTAGTTGTGTTTAGTTAAGGGTTCTACCTCCATCAGGATTCCTATAGTCTCTTCTACTTCTTCCAGGTGAGTTACAGGCGGTGTGTAAACCTCATATGATAGGAAGACTTGTGGGATACTTTTTGGGCTTGGATTATCCACCTTATCCTCCATCATATCTAGATCACCTATAGGCTCATTGTAACATCCGACAATTTTCGGAATTTTAAATGACTATTTTAAATTTTGACTTTTCTGGTCCGATCTTACTTTTTGACATTTGATCTTTTATCGTCACATAAAAACGATTACCGCGTAACTGGTAAAATTTTCGGAACATATTTCGATAATAAATCATATTTATTATTACATACCTTGAGTACAAATTTATATATTTACTTATTTGACTTGAAAACGAGAAAATATAGATTTTATTTCTAAGTTGACTTATCAAAAAAAAATGACTCACTAAATCACGTTTTCACAACTCGGACTCTAAAGCAATTTGATGTAAAACGAAATTCCGAACAACTTTTTAGTTTTGTCCGAGACACGAAAACAAACAGAAAATGACTAAAATAGCCCCGCGAAATTTTGAACACAACGCGTACCAACCCAAAAATAATTAAATTCATATTTAATTATCACATTTTATTAAATAAAATATTTAATAAATTAGTTAATATTTTATCCAATAGCGTTTATCTAAAAACGCGAATGTTGAAATTAAAGTTTCATTTTTTCGGACACAGCTTACTCGCGACACCCAATGGTACCAAATAAATAATAACGATTTAAATATATTTTATAAAAATAATTATAAAATACAAGTCGAGCGAATACTCATTTTTATAGGAAAAATCATTTGGAACGCAATGGCGCAACTCTCGTGTTTTAATTCAATCATTAATTAGCCTAAACGAGCCCCGAACCAATATTGTACAAAAATTACACTATTGGTCCTTGTGTTTATATTTTCAAAATCTACCCTAGGCTATCCAAGGCTTGTCGTATCTTTTTTTAATATAACTTCATACATATATAGATGTAAGTAAAGGTTTAGGGTTATACACTTTTCCCTAGCCTCCATCTCTTTCTCTCTTATTTTCCGGCCATCACTTCCGGCCAAAAATCCGGCGAACCCACCGCCGCTGCCACCCTCATCATAACATCATCATCATCATCTCCACACCACCATAACAACCTCGTCACCATCATCCCCGCTGCCACCTATCGCCACGCGCCACCATCACCACAGATCCAACATCACCATGTCACCATCACCTCCAACCACAGCCACCCCAGTTGCATCCTACCATCAACACCATCGTTACCCGTCACCACATCACCCTCATCGTCTCCACCTTGCCATCATCTCACCAACTCGCAAACCACCATCTCTACCCCCACGTCACAGCCGCGACGCCACTACCAAAAGGGTGTGTTTGGCTGCTGATTTTATAACCATTCGGGGTGTTTGGTTTTACAGAAACGCAGCTAGGGGCGTTTGGATATAAAGACTAACAGCAAGGGTGTGTTTGGACGTTATAAAGGGTGCGTCGGGTTTGTTCATTCACCGACCGAGTGCGTTTGTTTGGCTGTCGAAACAGCGGGTTTAGGGCTGTTTGGTTTGTGTCACGCGAGTAGGGTGCGTTTGGCTGTAACAGCCCAAGAGGGCGTTTGGTTTGGGTTAAACAGCTATTAGGGGGGGCGTTTGGCTGTTATGGACAGCCATGAGGTAGTGTTTGGTTTAGTGGAAAACCCACTAAGGGTGCGTTTGGATTAGCAGCAGGTTAGGGGTGTTTGGTTTGCTGAATAACACCCAAGGGGTGTGTTTAGTATAGCAGGAATACACAAGGGTGCGTTTGGTTGGTTTATATAAATGGTTTGGCAGTTAGCACCAACGGAGGGTGTTTGGGTTAACAGCAGATTTGAGTGTGTTTGGTTTACACAGACTAGAGTGCGTTTGGTTGGATCAATTCACTGAAGGTTGCGTTTGGTTCAGACCACTAGGCGCGTTTGGTTTATATAAAATTTGGCTAATAAAAATATACTAAGATTTCATGTAAACTAAATTAGTTAATGGTGGTTTAAATTGGTTAATAAACGTAAAATAAATTATATATTTTTTTTGTGATTAATAACCTTAAGGGGTGTGTTTGGGTTGCAGCATGGTTTGATTTTGATTAAGGGAAAATAATTAACTTTTATTAATATGGAAAACGTTAAATAAATGAATAGGTCATGCCGGGATTTTTTTTATAAATTGCTACGTTTAGTAAATTTTTACAAATCTACTTCATTTATTATCTCGAAATTTAGATTTATTAAATCGCGATGACAGACAATCAAAACAGTAAAATATTGATTTTGAAATTTCACTTATCTAAATACACAACCTTAAAACGTGTCGATTATTTAGTTTCATTTATTTTTATCAATATCTTTTATAACATACCTGAGGAAAGTATTATATAATTAGACCATTTTATTTTTAATTGTCACCTTTTAGATATAACATATGTCGTGTATTATATACGCTTCGAGTTATCCTTTTTGGTTGTGTAGTTTGTTATATAATTCACAGTATGAATTATACATTCAGTCATTTTTCATTGTGTAATATATACGGAATATATTACACACCTTGCATTTACTTTTTGATTTATTTATTTAACCAACCACCAAACTATTACAACTTTAAATCTAAATATTTTATCAACGTGTCACGTTGACGTACTCATTCATCGGAAAACCAAGTACATCATCCTAAGCTAGTGGGTCATAGCCGTTAAGATAAACCGCAACTTCTTGGTCGAGCCGTTCCAGTTTTCGTTTCGTCTTGTACTCAATGTGTACATTCTCGCCAATCGTTCTTCATCATCGATGTGAGTTTATAGCCCGTCTTTCACTTGTTTTACATTTACTTTACAAATCTCGGGGGAGAATACATGTTCGATACAACTTGTTTACATGTTTGTTTACAATATCTTTTACATACTATTCTACACACTTGGTTTACATACTTGATTTTGCAACTCATTACAAACACAATTACATGGTTAATTACAAACTTAGTTTTCACTTTTTCACATACTCATTTGCATAACACGTTACGAAATTGTTTACATACTCATTTTTGCATACATGTTTACGAAATTGTTTACATACTCATTTCGAATTCAACTACTTGATTTATATCACACTCTTTTCTACTTATGGATTTAAGTACTCAAAGCTATTTACGAATACAATGGTTACTTTTACTTTGGACACAAGTACTTTATGTGAGAATTTCCCTTTTTACGTGGTTTGCCTAAGTTACTCTATTGCCATGAAGTCCCCCTATCATGAACCGTTAATTTCTTGACCGGAGGACCGGTTGAGGGAGCGCGAATGCTGTGAATAGATCTATTGGGAATGAACTCCCCCGTCCGGGTAGATAACAACGCACTACCATGTACACGGACGCATTACATTTGAGGAAACTAGGTGCTAGGCAATGCACCTACCGGGGCACTAACTTATAGCAACGTATACTTAAGGTTTCGGTGTCATGAGCTTAGCGCAACAGTAAATATTATCTATGTGGTACTGTATTTGTTATAGTAGACCCATACATTTTGAAAAATCAACGATCTCACTGTCCATACTACTTATTGAACATTACTAATTTCTGAACACTTTTCATTATATTGCGGCGAAGCAATAAACACTAAACTCTTTTGGTTCTACATTTACTCTTACACTTTTGGCGATTATTATAAGGATTGAAATGGTCATACATACTTTATAAATCTTTGGATTCCAACATTTACATTTATACTTACAAAACTCTATGAACTCACCAACTTTAATGTTGACACTTTTAAGCATGTTTTTCTCAGGTGATTTAGATGCTTGGATTAATTGATGTACATTGGAGTCTTTACATTCAAGTTTTTCATGGTGATGCAATTATGGGACAACTATTATTTTGATTTCAGAAAATCAACGATATTGTTTTACAAATGACACATTTAGAGGTCGTTATCTTGTATCTTGTGCTATTGTATTATGAAGTAACGCCCCCAGACATATTTCCACTGCGACACATTTTTGGGGGTGTTACACTCATTATATGCATCTAACCATGACATGCACTCAGGCATCTTAACCATAACTACCTCATAGTCTAAATCATCCTTATATGTTTTCTTAGATTATGACTTAGGTAATTCTATCATGTCATCTAACTTATGGGTCATTGCTAGGGAGCTCTTTTCAAAAGTTCGATGCATTTAGTCACTTTTCCTAAGGGCCTCACTAATAAAAATTGATCCTAAACACGGAGGTTGTTCAAAGGGATCTATCCTAGGTAAAGGCTTATATGGTGCATAGGTTTCACTAGGTGAGGTACTATGTGTGCGAGGATATTCTACTCCACCATTCATCATTTTATATACTTCCTTAAGATTCTCTAAGTAACTTTTAAAATCTTCCAGATAATTTTCACGGTAATATTCTATGAAGTACTCAAATAGTTCTTACATTAACGACTCAAGTATGATTTCATCCGCCATGGTGACGAATGACATATTAAAAACAAATACACAAAGAAGAGATAGACTACAAGAAAGCAAAATGACACGAAATTAAAATCTCACTTAATAGGAATATTATGAGTATACCTAAGCTAGATAGAATCCAAAACCTACACTATTCCCCGGCAGCGGCGCCAAAAACTTTGATGAGGTTGTGAAACTCCAATAAATTCTACAACTCCCTTGGCAGTATACCTAACCGTTGTAGTGTAGTATAGGCAAGACTCGAGGGTTGTTATTGTTCTCTAGGGGAATAGCACTGTGAAGGCTGGATCAAATGTTCACTAAGGTATAGGGTTTGAAGGAAGATTATTTTTGTGTTTTTATATTTTATGAAAGCAAGTAAATCTTTGTTTTGAAGGTTGGTTTGTTTTAAACTAATTAACTGCTAATTCTGAATCTAATCTAATGGCATGGAGGATAATTATACAATGAATCATATTTAGCCAGGATGCACTATTCCTTGCTAGCTATCCGATTCTACCTATTGATTTGTCACACTTGCGATATAATGTGTAAGTATTTCTAAAAATCATGATGAATTACACGAAAACGTCATCTACATGATATTTTGCTAAGGCAACGCACAAGTAAGGTAGTATGAAGACTGTTACAAGGCCCCTAGGGAGATAGACGAGCATTAAAATACTTAAAGGAGATCATCCATAGATGGGTAAGGTGGTATGAAGACTATTACCAATGGAATCCTTTCTACACAATCATGTCACTCTAGACATCGATACAACACTTAAGTTGCTAATGTTCTAAACCCTAAACATGCACACACATCAACAAGAAGAAATAGGAAACAAGAATTATAAACTATAATCAATTATAATCATTGAATTTGTGCCTTAATGATGAATATAAAATATCCATAATCATCAATAAGAAAACAACAAGAGCTAATCAACTAATAACAAGTTTCATGCATTCCCAAATAAATACTAGATGAATTAACCAAGCATACTTGAATAAGAACATATAACAATAAGAATTGAAGACTTAATAATGATATAATTAAGAATCCAAACTATTACAAGATGTTTATGGATGGATTAAGACCCTCTAAGTTGCTAGAAAAACACATACCCAAACCCTAGAATCGGACTTAGGGTTGGGGACTTGATAAAAATGAAGTTCTGAGGCTATATTTATAGGAAAGCCCTAGGTCAGAAATCCTGATGGCGTCAAGATTTTTAGTGACGCCGTCGCCATGACTTTTTTAACCAAGTCGTAGATTTTCTCCTTCCGATCGCGTAGGTTGTTGAATCATCAGAATTCGAGTTCGTATGAAGGAGTTATGATCAAAACAATATCTGATATTTCGCACGCAAGTGGAATGGTCTTCTTTACCATGTGACACCGTCACAATAAATCATGATGCCGTCGCTTCATCATCCAAACGGCGTCGCATGTTTTCCTGATGCCGTCTCTACCTTCGGTAAGAAATTCTTCGAGCCTTCGTTATGTAAAGTTGCAATCTTGTCCCGTTTCTTCCAAAATTGAGCCCAAGTCACGTGTATTTCCTCCAAATGCCATCTAAGTGCTAAAAATGCAAAAAGAAACGATTAAGCGCATATTTTGAGCATAATTGCATGATTATAGAGGTTAAATAACCCTGAAAAGTGTATAAAATTACACCTTATCATATAATCATCATGTGCATATTTTATAAGTCTCGTGCATTTATTTTTTTAGTGTTATGTAAACCGCTTAAGTCTTGCATTTAGACATCATGCATGTATGCATTACCCCTCACCTTTGCATCATATATAATATATGCCCTCCAGTATTTAAAATTTGAAAATCAAACCCTTTCCTCATCCTACCCTAACCGTCCCCCATACACAACCCTACACCATGTGCCCATTTTGTCACCATGTTTAACCACTTGTAAGCTTACCTAACCACCCATGGACCCCTTCCACACCTTTAACTATACCATTTGTACCTCTTGTCTCATGTATAACTAATATTTGTCTCTTGCCAAGTTTGTTTCACTATATAAAAGATGCACTAGTCATTCATTTTTCACACACAACATAAAAATCATCCCTTTGTCTCACTCACTAACTCATGACACAAACACACCCTTTATAGGCTTCCATAAAATTTCCTAATTGTTAATTCAAGAAGATTTAGGTAAATAATTGATAAGCTTGTGAATTGGTGTTGATATTTGGGTTATATTAGATAGTTGGGTTAGATTAGTTCTTTAGTTCATCCACTTTTCATCATCTCTTATAAGTAACTAAAAACCTCATATATATATTAGCATCTCATATCATTCTTGTATCTTTATATACCACCAATACATGGTTGTTGTATAAAAATATCATTTGAAGTTTAAAACCAAAGTTACAATAAAACATCAACTTTAAAGCTCGTTTTCTTCACTTAAAAAGTACTTTTATATTAAAAAATTTATACCACACTTAAATATACTATCTTAGGTGTATCATACTCAAAAATCGTAACTCATGGATGTCGTCTTGTATTTTTAATTTGTAAAACAAAACCAGATATTGAAGGTAAAATATGGTTGAGTGTACGTTTTGAGACCCACTTTTGAGTACTTTAGGTTTCGATTCTAGGACAGTAACAATTGAGAAATATGTAGCCAACATGGCAACATAAATGTATAAATTTGAACCATTAGAAAAGGAGAAATAACAGAAAAAGTTATGACCAAATGAAAATAGGTAAAACTCATTTGTAACTTACTTAGACAGCACTGAAATTCAAAACTGACCTGACCTAGCTACTTTGGAACTGTTTTTGGGTGTCTTAGGCTCCGATTGAGGAACCATGGTAGTTGGACTTTTTGTAGCCCACCTGGGATACTACATACACAAACTGGCCTTTAGACCAAAAGGACAAGAAATGAAAGAGTTACGACCTTTCAAAGTTGAGCAAAAACTATTATTCAAAAGTGTTGAAACTTTAAAATAAATTATAGAACTTTTGCGTAAATTATATTTTGACTTGTAAAACTTATACACGTTCATGTAAGGGTGATATAAAGTTTGTAAAAACTCATATGCATTAGTTCATGCCATTTCATAAACCTAAAGCGTACTTATATTAAATTAGGTCGCAGTTAGGGTTTGCGGTATTATATACTTAATCGTATTTTTTAGTTGTACGATTTGCTTGAGATGAGTTTCATAGCCCTACTTTTGTTTAATACTTGTTTTGAATTTTTTTCGGGTGAGATACATTGCTTGCTTTTACTTATGGACACAAGTACTTTAAACTTTTACATAATGCCTAAGTTTACCCTATTGCCATGAAGTCCCCACTATCATGAACCGTTAATTACTTTGTGTAAGCACGAATGTCGTTGATAGATATATTGAGGCAGACAACCCCCATCTGAGTATGTAACAATTGATTACCATGTCAAGCAAACGCATTTCATTTGAGATAGTACTTGAGTGTTTTGGCAAAACATCGAATTTCGGGGCATGAATCAACAAATCAGGGTTCACACTATTTTTTGTTATGGCTTTGGTGTCATGAGCTTAGTGCAATCATAATAACTATTTATATGAAATTGTATGTGTTATAATGGTCATACACTTGATATCTTGTGGCCAACATTATTGTTTACATTAAACCTATGAACTCATCAACATTATTATTGACGTTTTAAGCATGTTTATCTCAGATTAATAATTGCATTGGTAAGCTGAATGCTTATGGAGTCCATGGTCTTATCATTCGTCAAGGGTGACATAGTATAAGATTTACACTATCTTATCGTTGACTGTATTCAAACTTAATTTCTTTTCTTAACGCAAACTATGGAAATTTGTCTTTTTGTTAAACTATTTTAATTTAAATGAATCAACGATGTATTTTCTAAAACGGATCATATAGAGGTCTTTCTCTTTGTGTCTTGTATTCTTCTTTTATGAAGTCACGATCCCCGATTACCCTTCCACTGCCACATTTTGAGGGTGTGATAGGTTGGTATCAGAGCCAGGTTATAGAGAATAAGGTTGCATTGTTAGGCCTAGACTATAACCGTTACATCATAAGTCATTCGCTCGCATAATTACTGAACTGTCATACATGCTTATTTACTTTAACGGTTTCTAAATCAATACTAAGACTTTTTCTAGACATTATGAGTAGTACAATGGTCTTCAAAACTTTATCATGACCCTACTTGTCATAGTCAGTCGATCCCACTAGTTACCTTACTATCCAACTCTGAGTTTGAACACCCGTCCCATGCCTTTGAAACACCTACGTAATCCTATAACTCACCGCCTAAAAACAAACCGTTTAAACATGACTTAAACCTTCCACCTCGTAACATACCGCCTTGGAACACCTTCTTTTGAAACAAGACTTTATAACGTCTCATTCTTCTTTACTTTTTGTGATTTTGAAGAAACATGCCAACAACAAGACAAGGTTTAAGTTTTGCCGCCATCGAGCAACTGATAGCCCAATGTGTAGCTGATGTGATAGCAGCTTACGAAGCAAACCAAAATAGTGGAACTAAAACAAATGATGGATTTAGTGGTAGTGCTGGTGGAGTAGAGCACACAACCTGTGGTTGCTCCTACAAAGAATTTTTGAACTGTAAACCTTGAGACTTTGACGGAACTAAAGGAGCAGTTGGCGTAAGAAGGTGTTTCGAGAAGATGGAAACTGTGTTTTGCATCTACAGTTGTGCAGAAAACTGCCAACTGAAGTATGCTTCATGCACCTTGCTGGATGGTACACTAACTTGGTGGAACTCCTATGTGCAAACTGTTGGGATTGATGATGCATACAAAACTAGCTGGAAGGAGTTAATGAAAATTATGACTAAGGAGTATTGTCCAAGGAATGAACTGTAGAAGATGGAGAGTGAGATTTGAAATTTGACTATCAAAGGAACTGACGTCATTGGCCACACCAAGTGATTTCAAGAGTTGGCTCTACTTTGTCCTGGCATGGTTACGCTTGAAGAGAAGAAGATTCAAAGATACATCTGGGGACTCACAGATGACGTTCAAGGAAATGTTATTGCTTCAACGCCGACCAAGATTCAGGAAGCAATCTGCATGGCGCACAATCTGATGGATCAAGTTGTAAGAACCAAGGCTGCAAAGGATGTTGACAACAAAAGAAAATAGGAAGATGAGCATGGAGGAAATCCTTACCAGCAAAAAAATAAGAGACGGGAAGTGGTCAGAGCATATGCTGCTAGATCAAGTGACAAGAAAAGATATGTTGGAACTCCACAACTCTACGACAAGTTCAAGCTTCATCATCACCATAGTCCCTGCCCAGTTCAATGTGGAAACTGCAAGAAAGTCGTCCACCGAGCAAGAGACTATTGGACCCCTACCTCGGTGACATGCTATGAGTATGGAGTAAAAGGACCCACCAGGAAGTACTGCCCAAGTTTGAAGAATCAAAATGGAGCCAAAGAAGCTTTTCATGATCCTAACGTTGTTAAGGGTACGTCCTCCTCAAAAATCATTATATTTTCATCTTAACTAATACAAGTACCAATAGAAGTTCGAATCTACTTCTTTTAGCCATCTAAGTGATGTCGCCTTAAATTTCTCAATCACTAAGCACTTATTTAAAGTAGCTAATGGAAAAACTTGAATTCTTCTTTTAAAACCATCCGTAACTCATACTTTTCTCAAACACCTAATCACCAGATAACACAAACTAAATTTCAAGATGAAATTTTCTTAACAAGGGGAGACTGTGACAACCGACCATTTTCCAGGTTAATATTTGACTATTAACTCGAAACATTTTATTTTAAACATTTACGTAATTAATTTAATTCATAACCGGGAGGTTATCCTGCGTGTTACGGAAAACGTCTTTGAACGCGTACCGACATTAGACTAAGTTTAGTCTACACATAATGAGTATGTCATAATCATCATGTGTACATTTTATAAGTCTCGTGCATTTATTTTTATAAGTGTTACGTAAACCGCTTAATTTTTGCATATAGACATCTTACATGCATGCATTATCCACCACCTTTGCATCATATACAAAATATACCCTCCAATATTCAATATTTGAAAAACAAACCCTTTACCCCTCTACCCAACCGTCCCTCATACACAACCCCACACCATGTGCTCATTTTGTCACCATGTTTAACCATTTTGGTACATATGTTTGTAAGCTTTCCTAACCACTTATGGACCCCTTCCACACCTTTAGCTAGACCATTTGTACCTCTTGTCTCATGTGTAACTAACATTTGTCTCTTGCCAAGTTTGTTTCATTACATAAGAGATGCACTAGTCATTCATTTTTCACGCACAACACAAAACTCATCGCTTTGTCTCTCTCAGTAGATCATGACTCAAACACACCCTTTATAGGTTTCCAAAAAAATTCCTAAGTGTTATTTCAAGAAGATTTGGGTAAATGATTGATAAGCTAGTGAATTGGTGTTGATATTTGGGTTATATTAGATAGTTGGGTTAGATTAGTTCTTTGGTTCATTCACTTTTTATCATCTCTTGTAAGTAACTAAAAACCTCATACATATATTAGCATCTCATATCATTCTTGTATCATTATATGTCACGAATACATGTTTGTTGTATAAAAATATCTTTTGAAGTTTAAAAACAAAGTTACAATAAAACGTTAAATTTGGAGCTCGTTTTCTTCACTTAAAAAGTACTTTTATATTAAAAAAATTACCACACATAAATATACTATCTTAGGTGTATCATACTCAAAAATCGTAACTCATGAATGTCGTCTTGTATTTTTAGTCTGTAAAACAAAACCGGGTATTGAAGGTAAATTATGGCTGAGTGCACGTTTTAAGACCCACTTTTGAGTACTTTAGGCTTCGGTTATTGGACAGTGATAGTTGAATAATATGTAGCCAACATAGCAACGTAAACATAGAAACTTGAACCATTAGAAACTAACAAATAACGAAGAAGTTATGACTAAATAAAAATGGGTAAAAGTCATTCGTAACTTGCTTCAACATTACTGAAATTTGAAACTTGCCTGACCTAGCTACTTTGGGACTGTTTTTGTGTGTCTTGGGATTCAATTGAGGAAATATGGTAGTTGGACTTTTTGTAGCCCAGATGTGATGATACTATACACAGAAACTGACCTTAGACCAAAAGGACAAGAAACGAGAGAGTTATGACCTTTCAAATTTGAGCAAAAACCATTTTTCAAAAGTGTTGAAACTTTAAAATAAATTATAGAACTTTTGCGTAAATCGTATTTTGACTTATAAAACTTATACATGTTCATGTAAGGGTTATATAAAGTTTATAAAAACTCATACATTAGTTTCATGCAATATCATAAACCTAAAGCGTACTTATATTAAATTAGGTCGCGGTTAGGGATTTTGGTATTATATATTTGATCGTATTTCTCGGTTGTACGATTTGCTTGAGGTGAGTTTCACAGCCTCACTTTTACTTAATACTTGTTTTGAAATTCTTTGGGGTGAGATACATTGCTTACTTTTACTATGGACATTAGTACTTTAAACTTTCACATATTACCTAAGTTACCCTATTGCTATGAAGTCCTCACTATCACGAATCGTTAATTACTTTGTGTAAGCACAAATGCTGTGGATAGATCTATTGGGGCTGACAACCCCCGTCTAAGTATGTAACAACTAATTACCATGTCAAACGGATGCATTTCATTTGAGGGAGTACTTGGGTGTTTTGACAAAACATCGATTTTCGAGGCACGAATCTAACAGACTAGGGTTCATACTGTTTTTGTTAAGGCTTTGGTGTCATGAGCTTAGTGCAATCATAATAACTTTTATATGACATTGTATGTGTTATAATGGCCATACGCTTGAAATCTTGTGTTCCACATTACTGTTTACATTAAACCTATGAACTCACCAACATTATTGTTGACGTGTTTAGCATGTTTATCCCAGGTTAATAATTTCATTGTTAAGCTGCATGCTTATGGAGTCCATGGTCATGTCATCCGTCGAGGGTCGCATAACATTGAATTTACACTATCTTATCATTGATTGTATTCAAACTTAATTTCTTTTCTTAACATAAACTATGGAAATTAGTCTTAGTGTTAAACTATTTAACTTAAATGAATCAACGATGCATTTTCTAAAATGACTCATATAGAGGTCATTCTCTTTGTATCTTGTGTTCTTGTATTATGATGTCACGACCCTCGGGTACCCTTTCGCTGCCACATTTTGGGGGTGTTACACGTATGGTTCTAATAAGAAAGTTAATGGACTGACATATGGTGATTATGTTCAAATAGCTGCAAATAAGGTCACCATTGCAACCCACATAGAAGAGAATGTCACTCATGAGTGAAACAGTCAAAATAATTCATATGGTAGAGGTTCTAGTTATAATAGGGAAGAGTCACATACATAGTTGAGATGGTCAACTTAAGAGAGAAATTTACCGTCTAAACTTTATGATTTTGTTGTTTAAAGAAATGTGAAGTGTGGTCTAGAAAAACATGTGAATTTTTCTAAATTGTCTGATGTCAATTATTGCTTTACCATTACTATAAATAAATCTGTATAGCCTAAGTCTTATTATGAAACATCTTAAAACTCTAAATGGGTTGAAGTTATGAATTAGGAAATAGAGGGGCTTTGCACATAAATAATCCTTGGACATTAACATATTTACCTAAAGGTAGAAAGCCTATAGGTTGCAATTGGATTTACAAAATTAAGTATAAGTTATCTTATGAAATATATAGGTATAAGGTCAGGTTTGTTTCCAGCGGCTACAATTAAAAAAAGGTGTTAATTATAAAAAACTTTTAGTCATGTGATTAAAATGGTTACAGTTGGGTGCTTAATTGAGCTTGTTGTGTATTGTATTTGGTCTTTTTACTAGTTAGATACTAATAATGTATTTTTATATGAAGAAGTATATATGTCTTTACCTTCTGGTTTATATGATAAAAATGAAACTGTGGAAATCGTAGAGGGGGGGTGAATACGTTTCCATTAAAAATCTTAAAATGTTTCGTATCAGATTACCGATCAAGCGTGATACAATATGATGAGTGTTCATACGAGTTATATACACATATTAATACATCGATTTACAATAATACAAACCAACGCACAATATTCACATTTATTAAAATTATATAATCAACACATCACACAATTGCAAGTATAAATATAAAGCGATAAATGCGAGTATAAATGTAAAGAGATAAGTGAAAGGAAATGCAAACCGGACAAGATGATTTATAGTGGTACGGTTAACAATCCACGAAGCACCCTCCTCCTTACTCTAACTCCTCGAGTACCCAACTCAAGAGTTACTTCACTAGTCAACAAGCTCCCTTAAGGCGAAGAAAACCGTACACAACGTTGCTTACACCGATTTACGACACAAAGCTAAATGTCGAGTTCTAATCGTAGCTAGAACCAATCTATCACAACACAACTTCACGACTTCACGACTTCTTCACAACTTCATGACTTCACAACTTCATGACTTCTTCACAACTTCATGACTTCACAACACAACTACACAACTACACAACTTCTTCACGCCTTAGTAATCAACACCACACTACCTTGGCACTTCCACAACTTCACTTCACCTAACACAACTACAATCACACCTATCTTCCAACGTCAAAGATCACTCCGATCTACCTACTATATACACCATGATCACCATGATCTAACTATTACACAAGTTTGGAATACATGGACTCGATCTATACATTGTGAATGTAAGACATGTCACGAATGCACTAACTAATCTACATAACTTTCGTTATCTAAATGATAAACAAAAGTTATACTCTTTGCACTGGAATTGGATGGATTACTTGGATACATTATAAACAAACTAAATAAGTAAGTGAACAAAAGGAAGGATTTGAAAAAAGGTTTTTTAGATCTGATAAAACTTTGCCAAAAGAGGTGAAGAAAATCTGTGGAAACAGTCTACTATTTATAGGCAAAAATATTGATTTTTTTATTTTTCCGGCCCCCTTAATTATACATGGCCGGTCCCCTTAATTATAGCCGGTCCTCTTAATTAATTAAGGGGGCCGCCCATTTTTCAGACGCTCCATTTTTTGTTCTTTTTGTGGGGAAGGTTTTTCTGAAACTTTCTAGCCGTTTCTAGGTGGAAAATTTAAATTCAAAATATTTATTTTGAATAAAATATTTCTTATAAATACAAAAATGTTTTGTATATATTTTAAAATGTTTGTCCCATTTTATAAATGTAAGGTTTGGAAAAGTAAAAAAATTATTTGATCATTCAACAAATTTAAGTTTGTTTGTTCATACCTTTAGTGATTTACGTCGGGTGCGAACTTAAATTAATTGTTGAAGAAAACTTAAGACGTTGAAAGATGTTGACGAATTGATGATTAGTGATTACGAGTAACTTAAGCACTTTACGTTATGTGTTATAAGTTACATGTTTGTCATCACCAAAACATAAAGAGAATGTATAGATTAAATATCGCAATATTTCTACCAACAATCTCCCCCTTTTTGATGATAACAAAATATGTAAACTGTATAAGTTACTTGTTTACACTTAAGCAAAATGTATAAGTTACTTGTTTACACTTCTTTTCTCCCTTTTGTCTAAACAAAAAGGTGGACTCCAATACGAGACTTTTACTACACTTCAACTCTTCAATCAAAGAGGCGAGCTTGCATCATCTTAAGTGAAGTATTGATTCTATCAATCCCTTTTAAACAATGACATCCCTTGAACATTGACTCAAGCGGATCCATGGATCAAATTGGTTGCAAACTCTTAACCTACATCAATGGTTAGTTTCGTGCAACAAAAAAAATATATAGGGATGAAGAACACATATCAAGAAATGTGTAGATGTCTTTAACGGTTGCAAATGTAATAGCTTGGACATATGCAAATGCTCCCCCTTGGTGTATGCTCCCCCTTGATTGGGGCACCAAGAAATCGAGTAACGAAAAAGTGCTACAAAACAAAGTTAGTAGAAAAATGCACATATATATAATGACGATGATAGATATATATACAAGACACTTATTGGGGAACAAATCATGTATGTTTTAGGTATATGCACTCTAAAGTGTGGCACTAAAGACAACAACCAAAAAAACATGATGAATGCTTAAAACATGGAAATGTTTAAGAACCAATGATAAGATTCGATCGACACATGCTTAAGGGCTAAGACTCGATCAACACGTTCCTTATAGTATCATCATCTAACCAAGATAATGATGTGGATTTGAATAGACTAATGGTTGTATTGAGAGATTCCTAAATCCTTAGGGTTTATTTGTTAAGCATTATGTATGCTTTTCATGTTTGGGGTATTTAAGGATAAACATTATCGTAAGACTTTAGGTCGAACTAAATCTTGATGATAAGGATGATTTGTTGAGGAAACATAAATAAAGAAGGATGAGCGTGAATGGAAAGGGAAGGTGTTGACTATAGGTTTTTTAGGTGTTTGGTAGGTTTGGAGAGTAAGGTGATGAGGGAATGTTGTTTTGTTGTTGGGAGAGATGGAGGTGGTGTGTGTTGAGTTTGGTTGTCACTTTGAGGTGGAGATTGAGTGTGAGTAACATGTGAATTGATGGGTAAGATAGGAAATGGAGGATGTGAGGCAACTTGTGGTGATGTGGGAGTGTCCTTAATGTAAGGATTTGGTAATTCTTGATTGGGGTGATTGTTTTCTTGAGATGGTTGTTAATGTTGATGAACAAAGGTGAAAATGTGAAAATGGTGGAGCATCGTGATGACTCAACAACACTTGAAGGTTGAATATCATCTTTGTGTTCTTCACTTGCCCAAAAAACGGAAATGGGCCAATGGAAGACACGTTATTGTGATGACTCAACAACACTTTGAAGGTTGTATATCTTCTTTGTGTTCTTCACTTGCCCAAAAGCGGAAATGGGCCATTGGAAGACACGTTATTGTGATGACTCAACAACACTTTGAGGATTGTATATCTTCTTTGTGTTCTTCACTTGCCCAAAAGCGGAAATGGGCCATTGGAAGACACGTTATTGTGATGACTCAACAACACTTTGAAGATTGTATATCTTCTTTGTGTTCTTCACTTGTTAAAAAGTGGAAATGATTACATGGTGAATCTTCTTGTGAAAGTGACGGGTGGATGAATCGAGGTTGATAGTAGTAAGGATGACTTGGTTTTTCATTTCACTTTGGTGATTTGGGGATGTACTAGAACTAATGATCACTAACAAGAGTGAATAATAGTTATGAGGTTTTAGTGTAAGGTAGAAGTGTATCTTGTGGTTTCTAGTGAATAAGGATCACCTATGTGAGTTTTTGAGAGTGTTTGGTTAAAAGATATATGTGAAGATGTGTGTTTTCCCTTCCTTTCCAATTCGTGCTCATCTGGATATAAAAAGAATAGGTGAAATAAAAAGAATAGGTGAAGAGAAATAACGACGGAAGCAATAAGCTTGACAATGTCATGACGGATGATGGTTAGCATACGGTGAACTTCATCCGCGAAGTTATGTAGCTCTTTTCGAGTATTACGAATGTTCTTAGAACAATCACACGACGATACGCGATTGTCATAAAGATGGTAGCGGAAATGTGGTAGGAAAATATTAATCATCTATGTAATAATAGAGGCGTGATTTAGGTTTTTGTGAAACGAATTCGACATGAACAACGTGTGACATTTTAATTTGCATTTCGCGAATTAAAAATGCTTAAACATTTCGAATGAAATGATTAAGTTGTCGAGATTTATCAGAATTTATTTAATAGTAACAAGACTATTAAAATGAGAATGACATGTTTATGAGATTTGTTTCATCATTCCTAGACCTAGACTTAAAAAATTAAATGGTTCACGTTTGAGTGGTATGGTGAGGATGCCGGTGAGGTTGTCTAGATTGACTAAGGAAAAGTCTAATTTCTACATGCTTAGTGTGTACTCCTAATGAGATACAAAGTTTATCGATGTATACTATCATTAGGCATATTTAGGAAAAGCCATTTAATCAATTTAAAGAATAAGAAGAAACTATCACTAGTGTGCTCAATTCCAGGCTAAACACACCAATTTTTACGGTTATACACCAACCCAACTTCACTCCTGAAAGCAACTCAACCGTTAGTCAAATGAATATCTAGTGCAATAGATTCTCCAGTAGTCATTCTTATGTTAGACTAAATAGAATTCTTATATTTGCCTAATGAAGTGTAGCAAAGATAAAATTTGTATTATCTTTTCATAGAGGACCTAATATGACTCAACTAATCATACTTTAATTCCGGTTCGCATAATCCTAATCAAGATGTGTGGAATTCTAAGATAAGCGTAAGCAAGATGTTTTAATCTTTTGTTCAAGATCTATAGGTTGATTAATTTTGATTACATATTGCTTGATTTAATGGAGTCTTAAATTTAGACATCTTACAGTTAGTTGTCACATGTGATATTTAACGTGTTTGGTTTTTCAAAAGCCAAGAGATGTGTTTATTTGTGACAATGACAAATATGTTATATTGAGAGTGTTTTAAGAATTCTCCATTTCATGCCATGTGAAGTGAATCTCATCAATATTATTTATCTTAATTGAGTTTGTGATTCTTTAATAATAAATGTTTAAAAAAATATACTTCTCTAAAATTAATATCCTTATCAATGTTGTATATCATAATTAGATAAGTATTTGAATAAGTGTATTTTTACTTGTTTATGCATTGATACATATTTTGATAGATTATTTTTCAATTCTAATAACTTATATTTTTCAAATTATATGTGATGTATTTTCTTATAACACAACCATTTATGCTACGAAGAAAATAAAATGCATAGGATATATATTATCCTTTATAAATAATTTAATATGATAAGTTCATAAATTCCTTAAACATAATATTTCCCAAACATCATGTTATCCTAGGTGAATAAATAAGAATAACATTCTTATTTAAGAATTTAGTCAAATATGAATATGAGTTTTAAGTTGTGCTTTTAAGTTGTATGAGCAAAGATTACATATGTTGTAAATTGGCTCGTGTTTGGTTTTTCAGAAATGACACATTTAGCAATTGCATTGCAATGTAAATTTTCTTGAAAAATATCGTACGAACATCAATTATGTCATCCTACTTCATTATGTATTTCATGCATGTATTAAACATATCAGACTAATATTTGGAACACAACTACTGGACAAGTAGACTCAATATGGCATTATCAATACAAGTGTGAGTTATGATCTAATGCATATTCCTTTCATCTACAAATGAATGCAATTATTTTCATACAAATCTAGTGTGATTGATTATGTATATGCAAGACAATATCTTTTATTATAATTTGATATAACCTTGAAACTAAACAAATAAGAATTCGGATTTTCTTATCCATACTCAAAAACTGTCAATAAGATTCGATAAATATAATCAACCATAAATTTGAATAAATGACTTGATAATATATCTTGAAAAACTTTCTTGGACCCTCACTGCCACTCATTTAAAGAAAATATATAAATATTTAAATAGGTGTGTTCCATTAAAATCCCAAGATTATTATTGTAAATTTTACTTGTGCGAAAAACTATTTGTTGTTATGTATAATATACATAGTTTTTGACATTTTATGAGTATGAGTTTTCTAACCATTTTTATACAACACACATCTTTTGTAAAATACTATATGTTTAAAAAAATATAATTATGTGTATGTTAAAACCATGCAAGCACAGCAATTCTTCATTTTCTTAGTTTATTGATTGAATTAATAGCAATCTTTTCTTTTGTTTGACCAACCCAATGTCAAACCAAGCAAGTTTTTGAAAATATATTAAACGTGTTGTTGAAAATAGATTAAATCGTTGGAATATTTAGGAGACTGTTTAATCATTTAATAATATACTTGACAAGTTATTGAACTCTTATTCCTAAATATATTCCCATACCCGAAAAGATTTACAAGATGTTTATGTCACCCTTTGTAAAGTTAAGTGATCTAAGCCTAGTATGCAAATGCAAGAACAATTTGCAATCTTAATGCCAGAAATCTAGCATAAGTCTAGTTATTCATAATCCGATAAAACTAGCTACAAACGAATATATACATAGCACATGTGCTTAATATTCAATTAGCTTAATACAAGTAGCAACATCATTTAATAATTTTTACTAACTAAAGATATAAAGAAGTGCACATAATCACAATAGCATACCACATAAACTACTTGTTCGAATTTTTTGGATTAGATACAACAATGTATACTTAGCTCGGTTTTGTTTGAAGACAAATTAGTTTCCTCCCCATTTCAAAAATCAAGTTTAATATTTTTGAAAAGTTAATTACACCATTTTTCAAAGATATACCGACTAGAAATGTCCGACTCGAAAGGAAAAGACAAAATACAAGTTTTACGTTAAAACGAGACTCAACGTTTTGGACAATAAGTAGTATTTTGCCTTTCTGACTAAATTAAGTTTGAAATAAATACTTGGAAGTATTTTTATATGAAAGTAGACTCCAATTCTCCTTCGAAATGGCGGGTGGCACGACTTCTACGGACTTACGGTTGATTTTATATGATTTTTCAAAGTTTCTGAAAAACTGTCGAATCAGACAGGTGGTCCCCTTAAAATTAAGGGGGCCGCCCAGGAATTAAGGGGGCCGCCCAGGAATTAAGGGGGCCGCCCACCTGATACTCAGAATTTCAATTTTTGTAAAAAATTATTTTCTGACTTTGCGGAAAGGTGTACAACTTTCTGAATTTGATACCGAAGATATAACACTTATTTTAAGCATCATTTTTATCTCGAGCTAGTATCATTAGTGTATATAAGATCAAAACTAATACAAGTTAATCAACAAAACACTTTTCATATTTAATCCCCTTAATGGGTAATTTGATACATGGATCGTACTCAATTTTTAAAACCATTTGTTTTGAAAATTAGAGCGACGTGGCTCTGATACCAATTGTGGAAATCGTAGAGGGGGGGGGGGGGGGGTGAATACGTTTCCATTAAAAATCTTAAAATATTTCGTATCAAATTACCGATCAAGCGTGATACAATATGATGAGTGTTCATACAAGTTATATACACATATTAATACATCGATTTACAACAATACAAACCAACACACAATATTCACATTTATTTAAGACATAATTAAAACTATATAATCAACACATCACACAATTGCAAGTATAAATATAAAGCGATAAATGCGAGTATAAATGTAAAGAGATAAGTGAAAGGAAATGCAAACCGGACACGATGATTTATAGTGGTTCGGTCACGAAGCACCTCTTCGCCCTACTCCACTCCCCGAGTACCCAACTCGAGAGTTACTTCACTAGTCAACAAGCTCCCTTAAGGCGGAGAAAACCGTACACAACGTTGCTTACACCGATTTACGACACAAAGCTAAATGTCGAGTTCTAATCTTAGCTAGAACCAATCTATCACAACACGACTTCACGACTTGTTCACGACTTCACAACTTCACGACTTCTTCCCAACTTCACAACTTCTTCACAACTTCACTTCACCACACTACTTATATCACAACTATCTAACACTACTTGGTAAGATCACCACGATCTAACTACAATACACACCATGATCACCATGATCAAGCAATTACACAAGTTTGGAATACATGGACTCGATCTATACATTGTGAATGTAAGACATGTCACGAATGCCCTAAGTAGCCTACATAACTTCGTATCTTAATGATAACGAAAGTTCTTCTCTTGCACTTCAATGGATGGATGATTGGATCACATTTTAAACAAACTTATAATAAGTTAAGTGATCAAAGGAAAGGGTTTGAAAGGAGGTTTTAGATCTGAGAAAACTTTGTGCAAAGAGGTGAGAAAAATGTTGAGGAATAGTCCAGTATTTATAGGACGCATAAAGCGACGCCGTCATGATCTATTTAGTGACGACGTCTAGAATTTGGAGATGGCGTCAGGACGTGGCCAACTTAAAGAGGATCTAGAATCATCCACGTAGCGACGGTATCAGGATCATAACGCGACGCCGTCGCCGCGATACCTCTATATATAGGGCTGAGCATCAGTCCAAAACCAGACCGGACCGGCTAAGACCAGACCAGACCGAGACCGAATTGGTCTAAAACGCCAGACTAAGGACCGGACCGAAATGATAAGGTCCGGTCTAGGTCAATCTGGTCCGGTTCGGTCTTTGGTCCGGTCCAATCCTACAAGGCATAATGTTCAGGTTTTTTGGTAAGACCGAATGGACCGGACCGGACAGAAGACCGAATTGGTCCAAAACTCCGGACCGAGGACCGGACCGGAATACGTTCGGTCTGGTCCAATTGGTCCGGTCCGGTTTTCCGGTCTGGTCCGGTCAAACGGTCCGTATGCTCAGCCCTATCTATATATACAAAACCGATTTTAAGGTTTTAGTGTGTAACTTTTGGGATAACTTTGTATAACTTAAGGAGACGAACCCTAGTCCTTGTAGCAGCTTCATAGGTCGTTTTTAGGGCCTCAAAACCCTATTATACTACCTTGGATCCATGTTTTAATTCAAGTAAGGTTATTTATCATTAATCATTCAATATGTCTATGTGTTGTGTGATTGATTTATCTTCTTACTTCCTTTATAACATGCGAGGCTAAACCCTCCTTTGTATTTGCTTATGATTGCATGAAAGTCGGATTGTAGATCCTTTTACTGTTGCTTCTTGTTGATGAATGTGCGCATTAGGCCTTAGAAAACCAGCTTTTGTCTGTATCGCTGTTGACACATCTAGGGAAACGCGAGTGCGTAGAAAGGATACCATAGGGTAACAGTCTTTATACTACCTTGCCCATTATGTGGTTGATCCCTCTTAAGGTATTTCACACACATTTAATATACTCTTAGGGGCCTTGTAATAGTCTTCATACTACCTTACTTGTGCTTAGCCTTAACGGAATATTAAATAGACGACGAATTCGTGTAATTCGTTCATAACTTAGGATATACTTACACATTACATCACAAGTGTGACAAGGCAACAAGATTAGGAGAAACAATCTGATGAGTAATGCATGATTAAGTAAATACATTTAATTATCATAAAGTTATCACCAGTAGATTAGTTTATTAATTAGTTTAGTTAATAGTTTATCAAACCAACTTCTCAAACCATAGATTTACCTGCTTTCCTATAAATATAAAAATACAAAAATAATCTTCTCTCAACCCCTAGAATTCAGTTAGGCCGTGATCAAGCCTTCCCAACCTATTCCCCTAGAGAACGATAACAACCCCAGAGTCTTGCCTATACTACTACTATAATGGTTAGGTACTCTGCTTAGGGAGTTGTAAAGCTTCTTGTTGAAGTCCTACGAAAAACGCATTAAGACTTAATTAAAAAACAGGTCGCGGATGATGAATGGATTAGGAAGTCCCTCGAAAACATGGAATCAAACATAATGGCAGTTAAAAAAACGACAAAGAACCTATAGAAAAAAGCTCATCAATTAACCCAAACTGTCCTCACTAATACAACAGAAAAATTAAATGCAAGAATGACAATGGGTAAGGAAAGCATGAAGGATCCAGTTCCTGGTGATTTACCACCTACGCCGTTTCTAGGACATTCGAAGGAACAAATAGGTAGCCCTTACAGAACTCGTGAAACTGTTTGCATGATTTAAAATCTGAAGGAAGTTCATATAATAATGGCTTAGGAGGATGAAGGGGACATAGATGTCGGTTGGGACATTACAATCAAGGATGTAGAAAGGCTTAGATAATTTCTCACACCTGCCATACATACTTTACCCAACTTTGAACCAGTAGTGCAACTAGGACCAGTCCATGATAAGGAAAAAATTGTAAGGGAAGAGGAACATGATTATGATATTCCTCTACATGATGGCGTAATGCAACCTTTGACCCCTCACATCACACCGCCTGATGATGATTATGTAGCACCGGCTACTAATCCTATTTTGGACAAGCAATTAAATGAATTCAGGGAGGAGTTTTATGATATTACTAGGGTTGCCAAAAAGGCAAAGGGTAACCCTGTTAACAATGTAAAGGAGCTCTCTGTTAATAAGGAAAAGGGTAACCCTATTAACAATGTAAAGGAGCTTTCTGATATTACTAGAGTTTTCTGGTATTACTAGGGTTTCCAAAAAGGCAAAGGGTAACCCTGTTTATAAGCAAATCCAAACAACCCTTTAATGCTTATAAACTGTTTTTAAACAGCTTATTCAGATAATCTGTTTTTAAACAGCTTATTAAAATAAGATGTTTTAAAAAAGCTTATCAGCATTAAAGGGTTTTTTGGATTTGCTTATAAACAGCTTATTCTGTTTATAAGAAAATCCAAACAACCCTTTAATGCTTATAAGTTGTTTTTAAACAGCTTATTCAAATAAACTATTTTTAAACAACTTATTAGAATAAGCTATTTTTAAACAGCTTATAAGCTGTTTAAAAATAGCTTATCACCATTAAAGGGTTGTTTAGATTTGCTTATAAACAGCTTATTTTGTCTATAAGCAAATCCAAATAACCCTTTAATGCTTATAAGCTGTTTTTAAACAGCTTATTTAGATATCTTATACTAATTGTACTTGTACAGATGTCAGCAGATGTTGCACGAGGCCACGACGGTGACGGAGGCGGTGATGATCGTCCCGCTTTACACCAGGTACCTATCGGTTGTGGGGGTTGCTTAGGTAACCGAGGTAAGAATTTTTGGATCATTGTAATACAAGCATAAACTTTATACATTGAATTTGCTTGCCTTGAATTTTTATGACTTTATCACTCACTTGATTTTGCAGGCAAGGGCACCCGAAAACTCAATTTGGGTGGCAGGAAAGTGGGCAGGCTGCATACCCACCAGGAGACCCGGAACCTTGGGTTAAAGAAGATCACGAATCTACATGGCCCCGTCTCGATCCGGTTTAAGTGAAACGACAAAGAGACCCTGATGCCTCTCGGTGACCATGCGACTCATTGGGCTAACTACCTCGGGGAGCTCGTTAAGGAGTTGCCGATGCACTACCCTTCTTGGCGCCAGGTCCCGGCAGAGAAGAAGGCAGGGGTCCTGGCAAAGATTGGGGTCAGTTATTTCATTATCCTTTATGTTTATTTCATTATCGTGTTCATTTATTTAATTGTGTATATTTATCTAAATTCGTTTATTTATTTGTATCATATAAATAAATAAACGAATTTAGATAAATATATAAATTATATCTCTAACTCTGTCTTTGTTGTATATGATTGCAGACCCAGTTTGACTTGAAGCCTCACATGGAATCCGAGCGCTGGCCAAAAATCTATATGGGCATCCAGCAGCATTTGCAAAAGATCTACAATGGCAACAAGTCTGCTCTCAAGGCACAACATTGGGTTCAAAACCTCGAGACCGGGACTTATGACGTGGAGAGCATCAGATGCGACGTCCCGTGAACATTTCCGTGGCAAATTAGGATGCGCAGATTGTGTTTTTAGATTTTCCCAAGAACCTTGCCCGGTGTGCTAAAAATCGCAAAAACTAGGCAAAGAGCACGATCGTATGCCGGCAGGGATCCCGGTCACTTGCTGCCTTTCGATATCAGATGGTAATATACATTATAATTATTTTACACACACACACACACACACACACACACACACACACACATATATATATATATATATATATATATATATATATATATATATATATATATATATATATATATATAATTATACGCTTTGGTGTGTTGTGATTTGTCGTTTTTAATTTGTTTCATCTTATATATGTGTGTATGTGCAGATGGAGAGCTCCGCTACTATAGAGTACCCGTCGTTGATCCAGACCTTCTTCCAGACACACACTATTGGCAAGGTATTCTTGCGGGATGAGGACTTTGTTTCAAAACACGTGCTTTAATGATTTATCAAGAAATAATGTAATAACCCGACTAATATATTAACTATCTTGTATTTTTGTCATTACATAGGAGGAGATGTTGAGGCTACAGGGTCTAGGGTTCAACACCGATATAGGTGTGCCCTACATAGAAGATGAGATCATGGCCATTGTTTGAAAAGGCAAGCAGCGGGGGCACCTTCTCGGTGTTGGTAGGGTATTGCCGGGACACGACATAGATGTCCTCTGTCCGCCCCTACCTCAATGCACGCACCCTACCGATGCCGAATGTAACACCCCCAAAATCAAGTAGCAGCGGAATGGTAACAATGGGGTGCCACGTCATAGTACAACAAACAAGATATAGGAAACAACCTCAAAGAGACGTTTTTAAGTAAGTAACATTCGATGCATTATAAAATATCAGAGTTTTCACATTAGGTCTCACATATTTAAAAATGTCATAACCTTCAACATACATTTGTAAAACTAAAGCTTTATGCTTTTCAAAAGATGACATATGTTTCCAAAAGTTAAAGAGTGCATCAAATTTTAAAGAAAACACAGAATTCATCTTCACGATTTCCCCGCAGCTACCATCCAAACTTCATACCTTAGGACCTGAAATTAAACATGCTAAAAATCAACACAATGGTTGAGTGAATTCATAGGTTTATCAATAAAAGAGTGGACCAAAAGATTTAAGTAATGGTAGACTATGAAACAAATTCAGTAGTCCAAAACATGTATTATTGCACTAAGCTCATGACCCCGAAACCTTAACTGTCAGTGCCCCAAAATAAATATAGGGTGCCTGCCAAAACAACCTACAAGTTCCTCAAATTGTTAAATGCACCATGGCCAACTTATGACCAAAAATTCCAGGTGGGGATTGTCAGTCCCGATAGATCTATCCATAACACTTGCGCTCACCACATTAGCAATTAACGGTTCATGATTTGGTAGGGACTTAAATGGCAATGTGGTAACTTAGGCAATAATATTCAGGCAATAATCTGGATAGCATACAATTTGAAAACACTTGTGTCCAAAAGTAAAACAAGCATGTAATTTCATCTCATAGAGTTTGTAAAACAAGTAGATGGAAAAAGGGGCTATGAACTCACCTCGAGTGATTGATAATCCAAGTATAACAGAAAATGCGTCACAATAATGACCGAATGCAACCTAATTAAGTTTACGTCGTATAAGTACTAAGCACTTTGATTAACTAATACCATATACAATTCTATATAGCTACATCACCATCTATTTGTGTTTGTGAAATCATATTTATAAAATTAAAACGTTTATAAATAGTTCCTTAGTAAAAACGACGTAATTTTCTCGTTTTAAGCCTGTTTGGTATGTTTTTTACGTCCACGCTTTCGTATTAAGACGAGTTATCAAAATATTACATTTTCATATTTTCAACCTACTGGTGAACAGTGCTTTTTACTGTTCATAGACTTTTATAAATTTAAACTTAGTTGTCGTAAACTCGTAAACGTCGTATTTTATTCGTTTTAACTCCATTTTTAGTGATTCTTTCGAGCACGTCTTCATAATTAAAAGTTCTATCTAATTAATGATGTTTTCAAAATAATTGTATCTAATGTGAATAGTAACTTTTATAAAATTGGTTTTATAAAAGTATTTATTGTCGTAAACGTGAAAATTCCATAACTCCTTCGTTATTAATCCAAAAATTATGATTCTTATTGTCTTGAAATCCTAAAATTATGTACTATCTGAGAAAAATAACCAATCTTATATATCAGAAGTGGATCTTAATAAGTTTTTATAAAACTTATTTTATAAACGCGTTGATTATCACGTAACTTGTAAATTACGTATCTCCTTCGTTATAAATCGGTTTTTCGAGTTTCTTACCTTTTTGCAATCCTCATGAGATGTAGTATTTTATAAAAATATAAAATCAATAGTTTATATTTCGAATTAAAACAGAAACTTTTGAGGTTTTTATTAAAATGTGTTTTAAACTTGTTTTTGTAACTTTTTAGTTTAACCAATTTGTTACAAGTCCATTACAACAACTTATATCACATGTCTTACATATTTAGGGTTCCTAGTCCATAATTTGTCCAAATTTTGTCCAAGGATCACAAGATCCATATGTCTACATACCTATTTGTTTATAAAATTTACTATGTACTTTTATACCATTAGTTTACATATACTTTCTATAAATAAATCAATACTTGAAATATGTATATACTAGCTTTATGACATGATAATAACATCAATAATTCTCATGTGAAAGTATTTTAAACAATGAACAAGAGGTAAAACCATTTTACATCTTATTATGAAACCTAGATGGTGATTTACTATATAGAACTTATAAACACATAAAATCATGGAAGTAAAAGATGTAGGGTTTCTAGATAACCTTGATATGGAGTAAGATGATGAAAAACAAATCTAAACCCTTGATTAGCTAGAAAACCCTAACTTTCAACACCTTGAAAACCCTAAATTTCAATGATAACCCTAACTTTTTTCTTTTGTATAAAACCATTTTTATCAACCAACTAAGCTTCCAATACCCCTTAGAATGTCTTAAATATGAAATTAGATCACTTGTATAAGGAAGTCCAAGACAAGATGAGGGTTTCATGGGAAGTCTTGATCAAAACTAGCTTAGTCATGGTTTATGTTTAATGAGGTGAAGTTGTACAAAGGGCTAGATAAAGTTTGTGTGCTCCTTGTCCCCCATTGTTGTTGTAACCGTGGGTTAAGGGAGGTAAAAGACCAAATTTTTGTGTCTTGGATATTTTGTATACAATATCTAGCTTATACTTGAAATTTAAAGTTTTATATATAAAGGGTAGATGTATAACTTGTAATGTATAGGTTTTAGTTAGTTTATTTTATGTGCAATATGACCAATAATATTAACATGGGTGGATTTTTATAAAACTTTGGGTATTAGGTATAAAAATGGGTATTTGTTGAAGCTTAGAAAAGTTTTGGTGGTTCCGGGTATGCCTAAACGTATTTTATCACGAAACGTAAACACCTTACGTAACCAATAAAAATAAAATGCGCAAAGTTAATAATTATCCTCTAAACAACTATCTAATACTTACTTGATATCAACATTTAATTGTTTGATGCCCGTTTACGTTAAATAACCATGTTTAGTTTACGCGATTTAACTTAACGATTTCAATTAAAAGCAAACGCGTACAATACTAAAATAAATAGTGAATTTATTGACGACGTACAATGACCCTAAAACATGGGGTGTTATAGTCTTCCCCTATTAAATGAGCCTTGTCCTCAAGGCTCAAGTCGCGACACTTGACGAAGGTACGTGTTTAGTGAAAAGATGCGGGTCTTTCTTCTGGAATTGATCTTCACGTTCCCTGGTATACTCAACTCATTGTCGAGAGTTCCAATGAACTTTGAATAATTAAATTCTTCTTTGATTTAGCTTTTTCACATCCTGCTCCACGTTCTCAATAGGCTCTTTGACAAAATGTAGATTTTCATCAATCTCGATCTCTTCTAAAGGCACTTGAACATCTGGCTCAGCCAAGCACTTCTTGAGGTTCAACACATGAAACGTTTCGTAGATACAACTCAGCTCCTGAGGTAACTTCAGCTGATAAGCTACCGGTCCAAGACACTCTACTATTTTAAACGGTCCCACATATCGTGGTGCCAGCTTTCCTTTCTTACCAAATCGTACCACTCCCTTCCATGGAGATACCTTAAGTAACACTCGGTCTCTAACTTTAAATTCAAGAGGCTTACACCTCTTATCAGTATAGCTTTTCTGGTGACTCCTTGCCATTTTCAACCTTTCCTTAATCTGAATAATCTTTTCTGTAGTTTCTTGCACAATTTCTGGTCCAATAAGCTGACTTTCTCCCACTTCAGTCCATATCACGGGGGATCTGCATTTCCTCCCGTACCGAGCCTCGAATGGTGCACACTTAATGCTTGTGTGGTAACTGTTATTATAAGAAAACTCAACCAATAGGAGGTGAGTATCCCAACTGCCACCAAAATCCATAACACAAGCTTAAAGCATATCCTCCAGTGTCTGAATAGTATGCTCACTCTGACCGTCGGTCTGAGGGTGGTAAGCCATACTCATGTCTAGTCTTGTGCCCATGTCTAGTCTTGTACCCAACGCCTCCTAAAGAGCTTTCCATAAGTGTGATATGAATCGACCATCACGGTCTGAAATGATTGACACCGGCACACCATGTCTTGCTACAATCTCATTTATATAAATCCTTGCTAACTTCTTCGTTTTGTAGTCTTCACGAATAGGTAAGAAGTGAGCCGACTTGGTCAATCTATCCAAAATGACCTAAATCGCATCATACCCACCGCTGCTCCTAGGAAACTTTGTGACTAAGTCTATTGTTATCTTCTCCCATTTCTACTCAGGAATTTCTGGTTGCTGAAGTAATCATGAGGGTTTCTGATGTTCGGATTTAATCTTAGCGCACATAAGACACCTGCTAACGTACTTAGCAATGTCTCTCTTTATACTAGGCCACCAATATAAGTCCCTTAAATCATAATACATCTTATCCGCACCTAGATGTACTAAAAAATCTAGAAGTATGAGCTTCATCCATGATTAATTTTCTTACACCACCAACGGATGGAATCCAGATACGATCGAAGAAGTAAATTCCACCATCATCTCATCGCTCAAAGTGTGTTTCTAATCCTCTTAGCCATTCAGTCGGGGCTTTGAGATCCTTGGAAGCTTCGCCCTATGCTTCCAAAATCTTAGTCTTAAGTCCAGAATGAATAGTAATACTCATGGCACGTACTTGCCTTGGCTTGAGTCTTTCTTTTATACTTAACGAATCTGCTGCCACATTGGCCTTGCCCGGGTGGTATTTGATCTCACATTCGTAGTTACTGAGCAGCTCGATCTACTGCCTTTGGCGCATATTCAACTCTTTCTGGTCAAAGATGTACTAGAGACTCTTGTGGTCAGTGTAGATAACACTTTTCGTCCCATAAAGATAATGTCTCTAGATTTTAAGGGCAAATACTACCGCACCTAATTCCAGGTCATGGGTGGTATAATTCTTCTCATGCGTCTTCAACAGTCTTGACGCATACGCTATCACTTTGCCCTGCTGCATCATCACACACCCAAAACCTTGTTTTGATGCATCACAATAGACCACAAAGTTGTTTGGTCCATCGGGGAGTGCTAACACAAGAGCATTGCATAGCTTCTCCTTTAGAATACGGAAAGCTTCATCTTGCTTATCGCCCCATACATATGTCTTATTCTTTTGAGTCAACAGGGTGAGGGGCTTAGCGATCTTGGAGAAATTCTCAATAAACCTTCGGTAATAACCCGCCAATCCTAGAAATGAACGGTTTCTGTTGGTGGCTCGGGTGTCTTCTAGCTCTTGATCGACTCAACCTTGCTAGGATCCACGTGGATACCGTCACGGTTGAACACATGTCCTAGGAACTGGACTTCTTTCATCCAAAATTCACACTTTGAAAATTTGGCGTATAACTTCTCCTTCTTGAGTAAGTCTAAAATCGTCTTCAGGTGGACTTCATGTTCTTCTTCTGACTTTGAGTAGATTAAGATGTCGTCAACAAACACAATTATGAATTTTTCCAAATACGGCTTGCAAACGCGGTTCATTAAGTCCATAAATATTACTGGTACGTTTGTCAGCCCAAATGGCATAACTGTGAACTCAAAATGCCCATATCGGGTTCTAAACGCGGTCTTTGGTATATCTTCCTCTCGAACTCTTAACTGATGATATCCCGAGCCAAGATCTATCTTGGAGAAATAACACGCACCTTGTAATTGATCAAATAAGTCATCAATTCTGAGGAGAGGATAGCGGTTCTTTATACTCAACTTATTTAATTCCCTATAGTCAATACACATTCTCATCGCATCGTCTTTCTTTTTGACAAAAAGCACGGGTGCTCCCCATGGTGAGTGACTGGGTCGAATGAAGCCCTTCTCTTGAAGCCCCTTTAGCTGGTTTGACAACTCTGACATCTCTGACGGAGCTAATCGGTATGGTGATTTAACAACTGGCAACGCGCTTGGAATCAGATCGATGCGAAATTCTATCTCTCGTACAGGAGGTAAACATGACAGATCATCTGGAAATACCTTAGGGAAGTCTCGGACAACACGGATGTCATCAAGCTTCTTCTCATCAGCCTTGATACATGCAAGAGATCCAGGATCCTTTTCCGGCCTCTCGCCTTGGACTTTGAGAATCTCACCATTCAGAAGAGGAATACGAACAATCTTTTCATAACAATCTATGACAGCTCGGTGGTATGACAACCAATCCATGCCAACAATGACATCGAAACTTCCTAGTCGGGTCAGGAGTAGGTAAATTTTGAAACAATGGTTATACAAAGCCAAGGTACAACCTCGTAAAACAGTGTTGGTACTAACCACCTTTCCATCTGCTAACTCTACTTCATAACTAGTATTTAAAGCGGCTGGGGCAATATCAATAAAATGTGTAAACATAGAAGATACAAAACTCTTCCCTGCACCAGAATTAAAGAGGATACAAGCGTAGTGATCATTAAGAAGAAACGTACCCGTGACCACATTCGGATTCTGCTGTGGATTTTCAACCACTACGTAAGCTCTCCCACGAGCTCCCTCATTCTTATGGTTCCTTCCTTTTGGATACTTGTGCTTGTAATGTCCTTTTTCACCGCATCCATAACAAGTCACATCCTGAAAGGGGGTAACACCTGCACACGGAAGCCTAGCTCTACAATCATTCTCCTGATGACCAGTTCTTTGGCACTTTTGACACTTTGGAGGGCATTGCCCATTGTAGTGAGAGTTTCAATGGTTGCACCTTGGTAGATTCCTAACAAAACCCTTACCCTCAGCTGGGGCTGCAGCATAGGCCCTGGCAGTTTCCTGCCTCCTGTTTTGTTGTTGGTGATAGTTGTTGTTTCGGTTGCGATTGTTGTTATTGTTGGGGTTATTGTTGTTGGTGTTTCTTTGGTGGTCTTCCCATTTCCTTTTATTGCTTTCACCAATTCTAGCAGTCCTACCCTGAACTGCTTGCTCAACCAGTTCATGAGCCATGTTGATGGCATCATGCAGAGTTACAGGCTTTGAAGAAGTGATATTTCCTTTGATTCTTTTAGGAAACCCACGAATGTACTTTTCAATCTTTTTTTTAGTGGACACCAATTCAGGACACATCAAAACCAGTTCGTGGAAGCGATTGCTGTAAGCCTTGATATCATCTCCTTTCAGAGTCAGAGTCCAAAGTTTTTGTTCCATCTTTTGGATTTCGGTTTGCTGGGCAGTATTTTGTAGTCATCATCATCTTGAATTCAGTTCAGGGAATACGATTAGCATTGACGAGCCCTAGGGTGTTCACATTCCCATTCCACCATGTTAACACATGAACCTCGAAAGTACTAGCAACAAACATAAATTTATCTTCTTCGGCACACTTGCAAATTTCAAACACTAGCTCCACCTTCTCTATCTAACGCCTTAAACCAACAACACCCTTCATTCCATTAAAAGAGTGAGGCTTTCAATTCATAAAAGTCTTGTGCGAACAACCCTGCACGTTCACAGTTCCTCCAACATTCCGAGTTTTTTCTCCTGAACTTTCGGCACTATCTAAATTAGCCCTAGCCTTTTCGTATTCTTCAATAGCTTTAGCCATACGTTTTTCCACTAACCTCTTAACATGTTTCTTTTTCAATCTTCTGGGCGACATGATTCTGTTAACAATACAACTACAAAATCCGGTAAGAATTTGTAAGAGTACATCGAGTCGAGGTATATGATACTAACCGAGAAAATAAGAATATTATAATAATCATGAATTAATCAGAATGGTCAATATTTATATAATCGATCGTTACGAATGAATAGTAATACGCTAGAAGATAAACGTAAAGGATCTAAAATTAAACTAAGTATTATATATAATATTATATAATACAATAATGATAATTGGAAAAGTAAGTAAGGATCAGGGAATACGCGCGTGGATATCTGGTAAGATGAAGGATTATGTATTTTGAAAATGAAAGAAAAGAAAATCTTTAGAATTTTTGGTTATAGACAAGGTTTTGAAAATACATTCAATCATAAAAAATTCGGATTACAAACATTACACAAATAACCACCATTCCATATATAATTGGAAAACATACATGATTAGTTCAGATACAAAATGATCACAACGATTAGGTTACAAGATAAAATATACAACCTAAAGCCATACTAGCCGGGAGTTACCCGTAATACTTAGTATGATGTACAAAATAACTAGCATAACAAATCTATGAAACAGCAACCATCCACTTTTCTGGTGCATCGGGTTGTGCCGGACCTTTAGCGGGTCCCTGGTGTCTCTAAAACTCTGTCATCTGGGTCTGTAGTCCCTTCAGCAGCTTTAGTGCCTCAATGAACTGTGCTTGTCTCTTATGGTCCGCTGCCAGCAACTCTTTAATCGTCGCCTGTCTCTTGCGGTCCGCTGCCTGCAACTCTGTAATCACTGCCTACTGACCCAATACAGTAGTACGCAGTGACATAACCTCTAAACGTGCAAGATCACTAGCGTCCATGGATCATCCCCAAGCCTCTCGAGACATCCTAGCCTCTCTCTCTCCATCAGTAGAGCTGTACGAGCATGTGCACTCTTATCCCTATACAGCATGTTGAGCCGACCCGCGCATCAGCTGTCACTTAGTTTGTCTCATCATCCCAACCTCACGTAGATCCTTTTCGTTTGTGTCTTGCTAACCCGAGTTGCAAAATCTTTCCATCCGTCCGACCCAACTCTGTTTCATCAGCGCTGTTTGGGCCCCTACATGACTACCATCATCTCATCCCAAGTTTCGGTGATCCCATACCAGACATCACTCACTGGATTACGCCAAATCTCTTTAACTATGATGCACAAAACCATAGTCCCTGCCCTAAAACCCCAGTCGTCTAGCGGCATTAAGTAGACGAGCTCTCTCCGACCTCTACCTATGACCAAGAAGACAATACAAAACCTCTTCCGATGTTGTAAACAAACCTCAGGCATGTCCGTTCCATGGTCAGCAGAGGGTAGCAGCAAAGATGGTGATGATATAGGTTATAGAATGGGTAAGAGTGGTGGTGTCCCCGATGGTAGGGTACCTGATGGTGGTGGTGTATCTGCTCTGGTGTGGGAGATTATGATATGTGGCAGTGGTGAATGGGAAGTAGATGGGGCCTTGGCTCTCAGCCGGATCATCGCAGCTCTGTAGCCCAATGGATAAGTGGGACTGACAGTTAATGATGGAGGTGCTAAAGGTAGTGGTGGTGATACTGGGAATGGTTATGATACTGGTAGTGGTGATAGTATCAGGGGTAGTGGTGGAGAAGGAATATGAGTCAGTAGTGATGATCATGGGGAAAGTGGTGATGGTGGTGGAGTAGGTATAGCAAGGAGTCTGGCAACCTTTGTATCAGACCAAAATGGTGTAGGTGGCTCATCTCGGATTGATATCCTAGCAGTAACTCGGTATGCAAGATGTGGTAGTGGTGTTGTCGCAGACTCGTCGGTCTTAAATGGCTCAGTCTCCTCAGCAGATGAGGCATGCTTAACAGCTAGAAAATCAACAGCTATAGAGTCGACAGGAGCTAGGTGCTCCTCCTCATCCTCCTCATCGTCCTCGTCCTCCTTAACATCATCATCATCATCCTCGTCATCATCGGATGACTCATTATCATCATCGTCATTGTCTCCTCCGTCAGCAGGATAATCGGTGGGGTCCTCCTCAGGATCTGAGTCTGCAATGTATCCTGGTGAGTCGGCAGTAGGCGAGACAGCAGTAGGCAGTGGTTGCTCCTCTGCTGGAAACACCTCATCCTATGGTGGCATAAACTCCGGGTATACCAGCTCAGGAACAAACTCTAGAGAAGGTGGGTACTCAGGACCCGACACATAATCAAGAGATAGCGGGGCCTGAAAATCAGCTACCACATATGCATACGGATCCTTTGGCATCACGGGTGGTCCATCGACCCCCAAAGATCTGATGTCTGACAACCCTCCAAATGGATTGGATACAGCAGTGTATGTAACCGTGGAATCCTCAGAATCCGACATGATATATAATCTTGAAAATCCAAATAGCTATGTAGTATTTTAATAAACGACTCAATATAGTAAATACATTTATATCTTAACATGTATATCAATCATGGAATGCCCTCTAGTGTAATCAACATATGACACACCTAGTTATGTATGTGATGTCCCCCGTGAAAATCCCTTTGTAAGAAAGCAAGTTATGAAAACGGTTATAGTTCAGCAAAAACATTTGACCTGGTTCTCTATAACCTTGGCTCTTGATACCAATCTGTAACACCCACAAATTGGGTCGCAGCATAATATAGGTTGGGGGTGATACTTCATAGATCAATAACATAAGATATATAAAAGAACGACCAAAAAGGCGTTTAAACCGATACATTGGATTTAGCAAAGTGTTTGTTACAAAAGCCCATAGCTTCACTTGTTCAAAGTACATATTACGAAGATTCTAGTCCATAAAAAATGGTTCCCAAAATGTAATGCAACCAAATCTTTAATGCATGACTTCTAAAATAACGACCACCAATGTATCCCTTGTCTTGTACCTTACTGATCTCCTGAGAAAACATTGCTTAAAACGTCAACATATTGTTGAGTGAATTCATAGGTTTATAAAATGTATAATGTAGGACCGCAAGATTTCCCCATGATAATGCAACAGATGCAAACATCATAAAATGTAATTACGTTTTCCTAAGCTCATGACACTGAAGCTCGACATGTATGAATTGCAATATAAATTGCCAACATTGCCCGTGATGATGTTCTAACCCGCAACATCCTATGTCCGACATGGTATACGTTCGTTGTCCGGCAAACCAGCACAGTGAGCATGACTCACCCGAACGGGGATGTCAATCCCAAATAGATCTATTTATAACATCGCGCCTCACAACAGGAATTACCGTTTCAAGATAATGGGCTCAGAGGGTTATCGCTACTTAGGCAAACACGTAATCGTAAATGTGAAATGTCCACTTGCGTCCAATTGTAAAAACATGCATATGTTTCTCACCCCAAAACTGTAAATCATTAAAATGTAAAACGTGGGGCTATGAAACACACCATGAAGTAAATGAATATCAAGTATATCACAGAAAATGCGTCAGAAAAACGCCGAATGCAACCTAAATTAATTATAGGCGTATGAATACTAAGCACTTTGAATAACTAGTACATAAATAATTCTATAAAGCTACATCACCATCTCATTGCAATAGTGAAATTGAATTTATAAAGTTTAAAACTTTTTAAATAATTAAGCCTGTTTTTCCTTGCAATTACTTAGTCTAACGCTTTCGTATTTTAAGACGAGTTATCAAAATAATATTTTTTATAGATTAGTTATCGTAAAACCCGAAAATGTCGCATCATAATCGTTTTAACTCCGATTTTAGTGATTAAATCCGAGCCACGTCTTCAATAAATACAATTTTATATCAAAAAATACAAAATTTCAAAAATATGTATCTGTTATGAATAGTGATTTTACTGTTCATAGTTTATAAAATTATTTTTATAAACTTTAATTACTGTAAACTTGCGAAATTCATAACTCCTTCGTTATTGATCAAAAAATTATGATTCTTAATGTTTTGGAATCCTAAAAATATTTGTGATCTGAGAAAAATAACCAACCTTATATATCATATATATTTTGTAACGAGTTTTATAAAAATACTTTTAATAAAACCCTTTTTAATCGTATAACTTGTAAATACGTATCTCCTTGTTATAAATCGGTTTTTACGAATTCTCTACAACCCACGATCCAAGAGACATGTAGAAATTTTATAAAAATCATAAAAATATCATCCTTAAAATTCGATTTCTAACAGCCCCTTTTTGATATTTTCTCAAAATGTGTTTAAAAGTTGTTTTTATAACTTTTTAGTTTTACCACTTTGTTACAAGTTCATCACCACACTTATTATCACATGTATTACATCCTTAGGGTCTCTAGTCTATGATTAGTCCATATATTATCCAAGAATCACAAGAACATCAAGTTTACATACTCATTTGTTCATGAACATTTATAAGTAACTTTTTTATATCTTTTACTTATTATATGCTTTATATAACTTAACCAATACTCATATAGTCTATATACTTGCTTTATAACATGATCCATAACATCTACATATCATATGACAAAGTTTACCAAAACCATAATCAAGAATAAAAACCATTTTATATCTCATTATGAAACCTAGATGGTGATTATTATATAGAAGTTATAAACACATAAAATCATGAAAGTAAAAGATGTAGGGTTCTTAGATAACCTTGATATGGAGTAAGATGATGAGAACAAATCTAAACCCTTATTTAGAAACCAAACCTAGCTAACAACTCTTGAAAACCCTAAAACCAAATGAAACCCTAATCTTGCTTTTCCTTTGTATAACCCCTTTTAATCAACCAACAAAGCTTACAATACTACTTAGGATGTCTTAGATATGAACTAAGATCACTTGAATATGTAGTAAAATAGATTGTATGATTTGTTCTTGTGGTTTGGTTCTTTGTCGTGGGTAAGAGAGAGGGAACAAGAGAGGTTTTGTGTTTTTCACTAAGTAAAATGAAAGAGTATGTGTTACTTCCACTAGTTGCTACCTGTAGGATCCCGATAACACTTCACTTCATACAATCGTTCACGAAATCGAACTAGAAATGAGAAAGAAAGATTGAGTTGTTTAGAGAGAGAAAGAGGAGAGAGAAATGAGAGAGAAAAGAGAAAGATATTATTTAGATATTTTCAACAACTTACTTTTCCAAGTGGAAAAGTTCCTTATATACCCCGACACTTAAAAAAAGACGCTCGGGGGATATTTTAATTAGGAACCCTGGCTGGGTTTGTTGCTTGGGATTAAACCCAAAACAGTATACAAAATTAATTAACTAATCAAGCCCGTATCCCCGATACTTTCCTATTACAACTTAACCTAATTAAAGACCGAAGTTCCATCGTAGAGTTACCGAACATCCTTGTACGACCAATAAATTGAGGCTAACAATCTCCCCCGAAGTGAGTCTTGAACACGGTAACGCGCTTCCTTAATGACTCAATAAAAATTGATGCTCACATCTCTCCCGAAGTGAGTTCATTGATGACACTCCTTCATGAATCAGTGAAATTGCTTTGTCGTTAAGCTCGAGTATCTTGGTCTTGGTCCTTCGGGTTGTATGTTGTAAGCATGTTCCTTCATGCTTTGTGTGATCTTGCTTTGAGCCTTTGTCAAAGTCCTTATATTAGCAAATATCCTAAGTGTCATTTAACTTTGTTTGGAAGTTATTTTTAATAATCACAACCGTTAAGGGTCATTAAGGTCGTTGAACTTCCAGCTCAGTCTGTTTGGTCTGAAGTGCAATCAGAGAACTATCCCGACTGCTAGTAGCCTCCCCTAGAGCCCTACTAGTCTCATCAAGGTTAGTTTTGCACTCCTTCAGTTCTTGAGTTAATGACGCGTTTGCTTTAAAATCGTTTTGTTTTCCTCAGTATTAAGAGTTAAATTTGCAATTAAATTAGCAAGCGCAACACGCTCATCAACACATTCTGCAGCATTTTGGTCAACCTGATTATCATTATTACATATATTTGATGAATCAGGAGTGACATTGCTATCATCCTTCTCCAAAACATATGTGTCATTAATGAGATTCAGGTTGCTCAGAATGTCGTCTTTCATTTGTAAAACACATTACTTTGCTTCATGAGTTTGTTACCTGTTCCAATGGCGTATCAATTGACCTTGAAATCTGGCAGGTAAGACTTCCTGAATCTTTTCCATGAAACCGTAATGTGCTTCCAATTCCTTCTTTTCAATCTCTTCATCTGATACAATCCCACTGCTTGTTTCATCTCCTGAACTTGTAACCGATGATTGAACCTCTTGAACCTTGCACTGTTGAATCTGCAACTGTCTTTCATTCACCCTGCTGTCATACTCCATTTTATGCAGCGCTCTTTTCTCAATCGACTTTTTAACATAATCCATGTTTTGGATTAGTGTATCACGGAATTCTGGAATATCGAGTCGAGTGTATTCTAGAAAGTAGTTTCGTGTCATTACAATATATTCATCATTCAAATAAATCTTTGACTTGATGAACATCTGAAACTGTGTCTCGAGAACTTTAAAAGAGGCCATGGATCCAATCTCTTGAAATTCGTTGTTATCAAGTTGCTTTTGAAGTTGATCCATGTTTAGGAACATCGTGCCTGTGAAAGTCTCTAGATCTTGACAAAAAAGTGTCATAAATGCGCGTTTGAATCCATCCTCGGTTCGACTTCCTTTTAAGTCGTTGTTTAAAAGATGCTTGAGGTGTGAATGAAGTCGTTGAAAAGATACCATGCAACTTTCTTTTGTTTTGTCTTGAATTAGTTGCTATAGTATTACTGAATCTTACCAGCAGAAGAAAAGGAATCTTTCACCCTCCATAATAACCGTGATTGAATTGAAAGATCTTTGTTGGATCTTAAGTGGATATGGAAGTGATAGAAGTTGGTGGTCTTGTATCCAAATCACGTTCATGGATGTTACACATCTATGATTAAAACCGATAAAAGAATTAACGGGGATTTTACAAAATCAATAGAAAACCGTGAATGATTTGATTCGGAATCAGCGGCCAATGATTTAATTGTATAAAAACAGATAATTTTCTGGCTAGGGTTACAGCAGATTGTTTAAATAGGCTCACCAATCTGAAACGGGCCAAAAAATACAGATGGGCCGTGAGCTAGAACAAAAACAAGTGTAACACAAATTCCAAAAAACTGAAAAATGTCAATAAATCATAGTAAACGAGGGTTTTGGGCCTCGAAAAATCCTTAACCAGCTAAAGGGTGGTTACAGCGGCTTCCGTCTCGTTTTTCTCTTCGATTTGAGAGGTCACGGGCCTGAAACGGACTTACGGATCAAAAGTTATGGCTGTTTTACTGAAACCCTTTTCTTCACACAAAACGCAGTGACACCAAAACGCAGTGACACCAAAACGCAGTGGTTGAGATTTGGTCAAAACGCAATGGTCAAAACGCAATGGTCAAAACGCAATGGTCAAAACGCAATGGTCAAAACGCAATGGTCAAAACGCAATGGTCAAAACGCAATGGTCAAAACGCAATGCTCAAAACGCAACCAATATAATATTCAAAAATATCCAAAACGCAACCATAAAAAAAATTTCGAAATAGGGTTTTGATTATTTTAATATTTTAAAATTTCTTCTAACCAAAACGCAATGATTGCGTTTTGAACCTGTTTAATAAAAAAATCAAAACGCAACAAGAAGAAAATCAAAACGCAACAAGAAGAAATCAAAACGCAACAAGAAAAAGTCACCACGCACCAATACAAAAAAGATAAATATCACCAAAAATCGCCTTATAAACACCCTATATGACCAATTAACTTGATTTTCTCTTGCACAATAGCAACCTCTATGCCTAGATCCTTGCTTAATAACATAAATCCAAATCACACATCTACGCACAAAGAATTCGGTTTTGATTTTTTCTATTGCCTTCTTTTTTAACACAAATTTATCTTGGTTGAACCACACTAATCAACCACTAATCCACACTAAGCACTGATGCAATATTAGGATCCTTTATACACTTCACTACATACAATCGTTCGACGAAATCGAACTAGAAATTAGAAAGAAAGATTTGAGTTTGTTTAGAGAGGAAAGAGGAGAGACGAAATGAGATATAAAAGGAGAAAGATAATATTTAGATTTTTCAACACTTCTTATCAATGGAAAAGTTTCCTAAATACCCCGACACTTAAAAGTGACCGCACCCCCACCCCCCCACCAACCACCGGGATATTTAAACAAGACCCTGGCTCGGGTTTTGCTTGGGATTAAACCCAACATCTCATATACAATATTAGATTAACTATCGACACGATTCCCGATACTTTCCTATTACAACGTTAACTAATTAAAGACCGAAGTTCCATCGTAGAGTGACCGAACTTCCTTGTTCGACTCAATAAATTGAGGCTAACACTACCTTATATATTTCTAAGACTAGTGAAAGACCACATATGAAGTCTTAGACATTATGAGGGTTTTAAGGTATAGAAATCAATATCACAATATCGGGTTAGTAAGTGAAAAACAATCTTGGTTCCTAAGAACATGAGAACATCCCAAGAATTCTAGGAAGAATAGTCATGGGTTAGATATAATCTTGGTATTTATCTCTATAGTATATCTGTCCATATGAGTGCATAAGGGATGATATTTTGTAAATTTTGAGCATTGGGTATAATTGTGGGTATTTGTTGAAGCGTAGAAAAGTTTTCGTGGTTCCGGGTATGCCTAAACGTATTTTATCGCGAAACGTAAACACTTTACGCAACCAATAAAAATAAAATAAACAAAGTTAATAATTATACTCAAAATAATTACTTAACACTTGCTTGATGTAAACATTTAATTGTTTTATGCCCGTTTACATTGAACGATAATTTTTAGCTTACGCGATTTAACTTAGCGATTTCAATTTAAAAGCAAACGCGTACAATACTAAAAATAAATAGTGAATTTATTGACGACGTATAATGACCCTAAAACACAGGGTGTTATAGCTTGTGATTGATTGCAAATGTATTGTTGCCAATGTTTAAAGGGTACTATTTTTAGCTGAGATTTTTATTCTTTATTGACCTTGTGTGAATATTTAGGGTTTGCATGTGTTCTTTGAAATTGTTTCTATGTTTTTTAGTTGATTCAGTCATATTGTTGCACTTTCAGGGTATGGTTTATGCTACTCAGTCTTGAGATATTTTGCCTATGATTGATTGCAAATATATTGTTGTTGATGTTTAAATTGCATGATTTCTTACCTTAGCTTTTAGGGTGTATTATATGTATTGTTTGGAATTGCCACTATGTTTTTTCACATGATTCGATTATATTAATGCAATTTGAGTATATGGTTTATATATTTTGCCTCTTATTGATTGCAAATGTATTCTTGTACATGTTTAAATGCTACTAGCTCAGTTTTTCTTTACTGTTTATCTGTGTAAATATTGAAAAGTGATGGATTTTTTTAGTATGAGATAAACGGGTCTAAATTTAGAAAAAAAAGTTTAATGTTTTTGTATGAGATAAACAGGTCTAAGTTTTTTCCAAAAAAGTTAAATGTAGAGAGAGCTTGTTTCGGTTTTTGGTAGGTATGGTTTGTTTGATGACATTTCTTAAATTTTGTTTGGATAATGTCCTCTCAGCCGTGATGATTCGGTTATCTAAAAAGTCATTGGTTTGGCCTTCTTTAGTGTTACATATCCTATCAAGGATTGGTTCTTATATGTGGTTTCATGTTTTCAGTTTGTTGTTGATGCTTTATTGTGGGGGTTTTGTGCACTGTTAAATCGAAGGTTTGTGCTCACAAGGTAAACTAAGAGGCTATGATTATAGGATTTATATTGTTTTCTACTGATTTTGCAACGATAATTGATTGTTAATCTTTTTTGAATGGGTCACGTATGTAGTAGATTGATACATTCTTTATTTACTACATCAGTTAACTTTTTGTAATGCATATGAAAGTTTTAGTCATAAGTTTCTGTATTTGTGTTTTTAAAGGATATGTATTAATTGAAATGCATATCAGTAATTGCATTGTTATGTGACTCTTATTGTTTTCCTAATTTTACGCGTTTACTTCAGCTGAAATAATGTATGCAATTTTTGTAGGTAGACTTAACAGAAGCAAGTGATAGCGCATATTTTATCATTTTTGTGATACGATCGATGTCAACCATTGTTGAAGAGGTTTCATTCATTGTCTTAAACGTTTATGGTTGCTTTGCTACTGTAATTTTATAGAATTAAAAGAAAGATCGCCGTTTATTTTACTTTGTTATTGCTTTACTTTTATATCAATCGTGTACTTAACTGCTAGATAATTTTTATTGCCCAAAAGAACAAAACCTCAAAGAGAATTATATCAAAATTGGGCATAACTTATAGTGCCTATAGAATAAGCATCTAATGTAAAAGTTTATATAGGTCATATAAATAGGTGTTTATTTTCTTGCAGTATGTTGCCAGTAATATGTTTTGTTTTCATTTATTGTGTGTTAAATATCTGCGTTTGTCTTTCATTATCCTTTCTAACATTCGTTGGAGCCATTAATGTTGTTATCGTATGAATTCGAATTTGGATGTTTGTATCTATTTGTTTAAGCTTTTTGGTGCTTTTTAAAGTCTAATATGTGATCATAAGTGCTTGGTGATATTACTTAAGGTCTGGTGTTTGGACATAATTGCTAAATGTATATGTTGTGTATAAGTTGTGCACATAACTGTTGATTTCAGCATTGCTATCGGCTATTTTTGGTATGTGGAAAATAAGTGCTTCCTGGTATTCTTTAATGTCTGACACGTGGTTATAAGTTTTGACAAAGTGAGTTTCCAAAAAAAATATACAAATATAAATCATTGTTTGACCTTAATATTTTCCAACGCATCTTTATTACCGTCTTTAGAGTTTAGGGTTTTATTAAGGATCCGTTCTTATATGTGACCGCATGTTTTTAGGTTGCTTTTGTTAGTTTTATTGTGGAATCTTTGTGTACCGATGAATCAAAGGTTTCTAACATACAAATTTGCTCCTGTTATGTACAAATTTAGTCTAGAATTGTGCTACTTTAATTTTTGTCTGACCTTAATGTTTTCTAAAGCATATTTTTGACCGTATTTAGAGTTCCAAGTTTTATTAAGGATATGTTCTTATATGTGAGCTTATGTTTTTAGGTTTCTGTTCTTGCCTTTATTGCGGAATCTTTGTGAACCGATAAATCAAAGGTTTTCATCATACAAATTCGCACTTGTCAAGTACAAATTTAGTCTGTAATGTTGTTAGTTTATATTATTGAATAGTAATTTAGAATTATTCGATTTTGTTCTGGAAATTTGATTCTATGCCATAAAAAACAAGCGTGCCATGTACGTAACACTATATCCTAGCACATGTTTGAATATTTGTTGATACATTTGTAACAAGATTATTTCCTATTGAATTTAGGGTATCCAAGAAATGGAACTACAATATGCTAATGTCGGGATATATTATTTATGCATTTAAAAACGTTGATGCATATGAGTTTGATTGTTTTTGTATGATCATAAATGATATACAATTTGTTTTATTTGGCTGTAGTGAAATGAAAGCACATTGTTATATAAATTTTATATTTTTGGTTTCACAATAACTTTTGATTGTCTTTAAAGTTCTGAATCTCATTAGGGGCATGTTCTTATATTTTAAATCATGTTTTCCAGTTTGTTGTTCATTTGTATCGGTAATACTTTACATTATGCAATGGGTTGTTTTTCCTTTGATGATCAAGTAGAAATGGTTACTATTGTTTTGTTGTGTTTAAAAAAATGCATCGCTTATTGGATTCGTTTTATTAATAATTGACTCTTTTGTCTTTTAGTCCTATTCAAAACAACGTCAGCCCGATGTCCTAATGTTGAGTGAGGAGCATGGAAAATTTCGATATCAAAGTTATAGATGATGCTTGGAGGATGATCTATGTTGCGCAGGCTTTTGAGATAAATAGGCCACCTCTACCCTCCTTTCACATGGAGGTGCAAGTTGTCTAAGACCGGAGCATTAGATGACAAGGCCTTGTCCTTAATTAAGAAACGAGTGGTGTTATTCGTCTAAATACGTATCAAACAAATAACCCTCAAATATATAATATATATAACGTAAACGTATACGTAAGCTAAGTATCATACAAATTATTCTTAGGAAAGAATAATAAGTAATTAACACGGATATCGTTCTTCTCGGTAAGAGGTGAATGGAAATTCATGATTATGTCGGGAATCGAGCTTGAATATCATGAAAGATTTGATTTTGGATTCTAAATCTACTAATGCAACGGGAAAGCAAATAAAAGGCACGCTAAACTAGAATTAAAGGCACAATTAAATCCTAACGAAAATTAAACACTTTAACGAACAATTAACGACTAACGGAAAGAGAAACTATTATCAAATTTAACTTTAAAAACTTAAAATGCAAATTAATTACCCTAAAATGTATTAAACTAATTTTTAAAATAAAGAAAATATTTTTTTGAATTTTTTAATTATTTAAAACTATTCTTTAAAGTAAATAATACTAAAAATGAAATTAAAAATATAAAACTGAATCCTAAAAATTTAAGAAACTTTGTAAAAGTACTAGACGCTAAACTTAAGATCTAGAAATAAAAACGAGTGAAAAAGCTAGAGCCAAAAAGCTAGGAAAAATCGAATAAGCTTATAAGCTTTAAAACTAAAAGTGTGCATAAAAGAAACCAAACCCACCCTTATGATAGAAAAGTCCCAAGGGCAGGATGGTTAAGCCCGTGTGTGTGAAGGGGAGGTCATAGGTTCGAAACCTGTGAACCTCCTTTTTCCACAAACATTTTTTTATTTTTCTTTTTGAAAAAGTTAAACTTTAAGCTAAAATAAGAAACTTTAATAAAGAGCTTTTTGACAAAACTTAATAATAAGCTAGAACAAGCTACTTGAAAACTGTCAAATAAGCTAAATGACCATTAAGCTAAACTGTTTTGCTTTTAGGACTCAATAAGCTAACTAGAAAACAAATGAGCTGAAAAATACTAAGACTTGCACCTAATAAGCTATAAGGACTACAAATAAGCTAAGTAAAATAAGCAGAAAAGCAATAAGAAGCAATTAGACAGTAGACACAAACACAGTTTTTAAGGACTTTTAACATATTTTAAACTAAGCTTTTGGAAAATTAAGCACTTGAAATAAGCTGAAACTTGAAAACAGATAAAGACTTAAACTTTAGTGTCTCAAATAAACAAAAATTAAGAAAACTAACAAAAGTAATAAGCTAGAAAAGGCCAATGAAATTGACAGATTACACCTCTTGATTTTGAACTTCCCTCTAGTTGAAAGGACAACTTGCAGACTAGGATTTAAGTCTCAAAAATACTTAATGACAACTGAAAACTAAAAACATGTTACCCTTACACTACAATAAACCAATTATAATCAAAAATCAACCAAAGCTAAGCTTTATTCTAACCATACTTTTGACTTTAAATCCTGACTTTGACTTCTAAACTAGGCACTAACTAACTTGACTAAATTTTTATCAAAAACTCTTAAAAGGAGATTCCAATGTTTAAAAACTTAAATACAGATGCACATTGAGGATTGTTGATCACACAAACCATAACTTAGATAGTCTTTTAAGAATATACATTATTTAGACAGTTTGTCAACCTATTGAACTAGCAGACTTAAGGATTTTATAAAATGAATTACCAAACTTCACAAACCCTAATTTAAGCTTGTTAAATCTATTATTTAAACTATATCAGAGCTTATGAAAACTAGTTAAGACCTTAATAACAATCTGAACACAGATTTGCTATGCTAATCTTGCTTGTCCCAAACACCCCTTTTAAAACTAAAAACTTCATTTAAAGGCTAAAACAGATCTCAAAAAGCTCAAATAAGCTAAAACATATTAATTACTATGATAATTAAAGACAAATGATCAAAGACCTCATGAGAATAAGCACAAGATATAAAACTACACTATTAAGCTATTATAACTAAAAACTAAGCAGCATCTAATAAAACTTAAACTAAGCTATTCTAAACTAAGAACTGGGCATATTAAGCTAACTAAAATCAAAATAAGCATAAATAAGCAATAAGAAGCACAGATTAAGCACTAATAAGCAAATGAGTAGTATGATAAACTAAATAAGAAATAAAGCTAAAAATGGAAAATAAAGTGTGTACCTTAATCCTTTGCTCTAAACAAGGATTGAAATGCTCTAAGAGCTAATCAACTAGCTCCAGCTTATCAGAGATAAGCTGGTAAGAAATCCATAAGCCCATCCCATTTTGGCTTATCTTCCATAAAGCTAAAATCCCTAATCCTTAACCAACTGATATTAAATTTAACCAGCATGTACAAATAAGCTTTGAAAGCTTATTTGTACAAGTAAACACTGAATTGAGATCTAAAAAGCTTAAGAGAGCTTATTATAGCTTATTATGAATCTAAGGTGAATTTAGAGTTAAAACATCAATGAAAAAGACAATTAAACTAAAAATGTAACTTTTATTAATTCATAAAAACTAGTACAAAGCTAAAAAAGGAATACAAGTTTGAATAAGCTGAAAAATAAGCTATCCTAATCTACTCCTAATCCTACTCTAGATGCCTCCTCTGTGTGATTCTCATTTCCTATTTATAATGAAGAGGGGAACCTTCTAGCCCTTAGGATGCTCCCCCGTCATCAATCATGTCCCTTGATCTTTTAATCATCTCTTTCCACCCTTGGATCTCTTACACGTCAAATCCACCAATAGTATACCTTGGGATTGCCAGCGTGGATAAAATAGGTATCAGATGTGTAAGGCGTGTCAGGACGTGTAAGGTTTCTAGAAGGATCCGTATGTGTGGGTGAGGGATTTACCCCGTGTGTATGTTGCAGAGTGAAAGTGAAATGGGAGGGAAAAGAGATAGTAAATAGTATAATTGACCAAGGGTGTTATAAGATTGACTTTGGACTGGGTTGTTAAGATTGGGCTTTGACTTTGGATTTGGGCCAGATATAGGATTAAAGAGAAATGGACATGGACTTGTATAATTATTTAAAGGCTGAAGGATTTTAGTCTTGATATTTGGCTGACCCGGCCCATTAAATGGGCCCGGGTTAGTCCGTAGAAGATTGGTACGCCTTCGGCTTTAGTTTTTCGCGCTATTCCAATCCTATGCTCGATTTTGTCTGCTTTGCCTTTGTTTTTGTCCTTTTTATTGAATATCCGTATCTGCAAGACACAATTTACAATACACACGAATACAATGTATTTTTATGACATTTTCGTTCATTATTGGTCTTTTTAGCTCGTTTCATTAGGTAAAAGGTATGTGTATTTAAGCACATACCAAAATCCCCCATACTAAACTATTGCCATGTCCTCACGCAATGTCATAAATACACACTTAGAAAACTAAAAATTTCAACCCCCTTAGACTAGTTACCTTGAAAAGTAGCTAAGTGTTCATCTAAGGGGATTAAGAAATTACTAGTTTTGAAAAGCTCTCCGTTTTACCATTTTATTATCATTTATACATATCATAACTTTAAGGATCACAAAACAAGAAACACTAAAAGGATAAATTCATCGTCCTTGATTTTTCACCTGCCCCAAACTAAGCTTAAAAACGAAATCATTATTAAATACAAGTTAAAATGCTAACACTACTCATAAAAACTAATTGTGTATGCATAGCTACTTTTCGCTCCCTTATTCCTAAATTCTCTAAGAGTTTTATTTTTATTATTAGTGACAAACTAATTAATGCCTAATTCACATAAAGTAAAACCCGGTTTAGACCACAATTAGCTTGAAATCCTTTCCAAAAGAGACGACATGGTGAGAATAATATCCACATTAAGGTTCTAATTTCGCATGATTTAGGGGTTATCCTTTTTATTTCATCCGAAACAACTCAACTACGAGTCCAGAGATGGAGGCTTTATTTAGATAACCCCGGAGTCGAGTCCAAAAATTTTGGCTTTATTTTTTATTGTTATTTGAAACATTTTTATACCTCGGTCATTTAAAACAAAACTCCCACCTCGGTATGTGGAGCCGGACATGGTCCAGGTGTCTTATTTTGACCTCGGTAAATCTCCTTGACCTTTTAGTTACACTGGTAACAAAAAGCTGGTTATTGGTCACTCATATGTTGTGTCGATATGGCATTTAGTAACACACGTTTTTTTTTTGTCACTAAAAGGTCGCGGCCACAATTATTCTTTGGAATGGCAATTTGTGGGCTACATTGTGCCCACTAGCTAGGAAGGGCGTAGCAGCACACATTCTAGGTTGGGGTCCACGTAGGCTATACTGGTGCATTGTTGAGTTTGTGGGCTATTTTCCTTTGAAAAAAGTGTGGAACCACATAACCCGACTTTGTGTGACAAATTAGAGCCAAGTTTTGTTGGATTAATTTAGTATTAGTGGGACCGTAAACTCGTTTTAGTAACTCGTAATGATTTTTGAGTGTAAATCATTGTTCGTCATTTGTCCACAATTTAACTTATTAATATATGTGAACATTTGAGATGGTTTTATTCAAAAAGTATAGGTCTTTTGTGTTGGACTATTTTTTTTTTATTTGTTTTTTTTTTTCCCCCCCCGGGGGGTCTTCTTTTTCTTCCTTGTGGGGGGGGGGTTTTTGGCCACAAGCCAATATATAATAAATGTGACGTTTGTGATGATTTAGTCACACAACGGGTGTTTTTTTTAGAGGGGTTAGGGCACATACAATTTAAAAATAAAGTGGCCAAATTGTTATAAATGTCTGTGGACATTTGATTTTTAAATAAGTTTTGTGTTCTTTTTATGTGGACTAATTTGGTCTTTCCAATGGTAACATTATATTTTATGGTTTTGTGTGGACCTTTTGTAATTTTGTAGTCACCACAAAGCATGGTTTGTTTTTAGGATTAGTACTTACAAGTTAACCAAGTGGCAAAATAAGTGTGATAAGTGTGTACTATATTTTGTGTTAAGTCAGTTTGGATGTGTATTTGTGTGACTATTGTTCATCCAATGTCACATGGAATTGTAAAGTTTGTGTGGAGTTTTGTTTTAATTTCGTCAACACTGCATCGTTTTTTTTAATATTAGGTCCATATCAAGTTAACCAAAAGTGTGGACCATATGTTGTTGTAAAAGTTCAAGGGTGTATAGGTATTTTGTTTGACTATTCTTCAATCAAATGGTACATGAATTTTTAGGTTTGTGTGGCATTTTTGTAATATTTAGGTTCCACACTATCAATAAACAAAGTAGTGCACCTAAATTATTGTTGTTTAGCTGTGACAATATAATGTTAGTGCATCTTTTAGTTCAAATATAACCAATCAAATAATTTGTGTCAAGTGTATATATATAACAGATCAATAATAAACAAAAAAAAGGCCAATTTCAAATTGTATAATATCGAATGTATATATCTTTGGAACCAAAATTATACAATTGTTATGTGTTAATATTCAAATTCTCGGTTTAAACATTTAATTCTTGTACATTTATAAAGTAGTTGCATAATGGAATAGGTTATTTGCTTTTTTTCCTTTAAAAAAGATGCCAAGCTGCATTTTTGTCTCTCTTTTCTGTAGCGGAGGCTCGTAATCCTACACCAGTTTCAACGTTACCTTAACTATCTTCTACCTACCATTTTACACATGTACTTCACTTAATGCGGATACACTTATTATAAATCGAAAAGTACTGCAACAGCACAAACTTCTTTAAACAGCTCTATCATACTCGAATAGTTATTAATTTACTATATACACAAACTTCTTTAACAGCACTAATATACTCGAATAGTATTAACATATATATAAGCAGTATTAACAAAGAACCAATAGCACTATTAACAAAGAACCAGCAACACTAATATATAAGCAGCATTAATTTCTCTTAATCCCAATAGCAGTATTAACAAAGAACCAACAGCACATTATTAACTCGAACAGAGGTATTTATAGGTTTAGGTGGAGAGGTTGGGAAGTTGGGAGTCTTTGGCAGGAAACTACTTTGTTTGAATTTTTCCAAGTCAAACAGTATTAACTATGCTAGCAGCACTAATTAAGCCTGACAGTACTAACTAATAACAACAATAGTATTAACTTGGCAGTACTAACTAATAACAGCAGCAGTATTAACTGGAAACAGTATTAACTTCTAGTTGAGCTCATATCAAGCCTCATCTCGACTCAGATGGCGCGTCCGCTTATTCAACAAAAACCACTCATTTTTTACCTCTAAATTCATTTTGGGAAACACACAGATTGGCAAAAGTACAATAAAGCTTAATATGGAAATAACAAAAGGAGAATACGTACAGTGGCTTACATTGTGTCCAATCCATCTCGATGAGCAATTAGACCCCTCCTATGAGAATCCAGGTTCTTGACCTGCATTACATGTAGCAAAACCAAACAGCCTTAAACTTATAATCATAGTACCCCTAAATAAGCCTAAACTTATAGGCGTCTTTTTGTAAATAAGGTAACGATTATCAATTCTTATTTTAACAAAAATTGACATGTGAACATCAAGCATAGCAGGCTCATATATGAAGAAAGTGGACCTGTAAGACACGTCTAGCTAAAGGAGCTCATTCGGAAAGCTATCGCTCAAGAATGAAATTAAATGAGCAATAATATCACTTTTCTCAAAACACCCTATTGAAACTTCAGCAATATGTATGCTAAATGACAATACATATACTCCAATGCATACAACTTTTTCTACATCAGATGAGACGACAACCTTGGTGCTTTCAAAAGCAAAATCATTACGTGATTAGAATTTTAACTCATCATCTTTATCATGTTGTATGCAGGCAATATTTGGGACCTATTTGTCGTTGTTTAAACCAACTAATAATCCATATTACTTATTTTAATTCTCAGATCAGGTCATATCCCTTGCCAACAATTAGACGCACAAAAACTGATTCTGATTATGTTTCCTATGGTATTTTCAGCTACATATATAAACGCTCTTTGTCTTTTTATGTAGTGTATTAACATGATTTTACGATGACAGGGGTTAAAATGTAAAGGGCCTAGTGAAAGGATGGTTATACATAAGGACCTTACTATCGAATTCAATTACTATCATTATCTTATCTAGTAATCTCCTTTATAAAGAGGTACTTAATCATGAAAATGCTAAATGTTGCCTTAATACGTCAAAGTTTAAGGACCACAGCAAAATTATTGAAGGACATGAGAAATGATATTTTAAGAAGATTATACCTCAGTGATCTGGACTTAATGGGCTTTCTAGTCAACAACAGCAATGAATTTCGTTTCCTTGTCATTACAACAATATCTACTCCAGCCTTTAATTGTCCTTGAAACAACTCATTGAACAATGATTGTTTAACATTCCTTTTTGCTATACTATGTCCTGTTTCGCCTTTGAGGCCTGGTAGATCTGAACCTGCATTTTTTTGAAATAATTTAATTCCTTCCCACTTATTCTGGAGATATATAAGAAAATAAGTGGGTAGATAAAAACCTTAACTTGCAATGGTAACTAAAAGTAATATATGATGTGCTGTTTGTAAAGCCGAATAATCATTGTTTGAACACAGGTTCTAACAACCGGAGTCGTGGTAGAAAAGAGATTCGCCCAAGGTTACTTGCCTCATGTGAACTGGTATTAGCTGGTGCATTATCTTCGTCAGTATCTACAAAAAAACAATGAACAAACTTTACTATTAAGCGAACCACAAATGAACAACAATTTCCACCTATGACTTAATCTATCGGCCATGAACAGCCACCACTCAAACATAAATGAGATATGTAGAAACCAAAAATCATGCATTTACTAACTATTTTAGATTTGGATTAAACTACACATTGTCTATCGCAAATGGGTGCATCATAAACACTATGCTGGGTATGTTACACTTAATATACAAAGAACCACATAATTAATAAAGCTTAACGCCACTCCTAACCTCTAACTTTTAGGTAGCCCGAATATTTTACGTTGTATAGGTTAACGGCACCTGTATTATCGTTAATACTTAAGGGGCACGCTCTGCTATTCAAATTCAACTTAGTATATATAAGTCGAGCGTAGGCTAACTATTGTACCTCATCCATTTAGTGCACTAACACACTATGAAGATGGTGAAACAAACTCTGATGATGATACATTCGTGTTGTTGAATTTGGATCATATGGCAAAGCGTAAACTGGTGGCCCACCGCCAAAGCTGATATTGTTTCCTGTGTTGCCACTACTATACTAAGATAGTTGGTGGTTGCTGATCAATTAAGGTTTATGTTCCATCTCGGTAGTGACTTTCAAACGCTTTCCAGATCCGACAAAAGGAAGCGAGCAGCTAGAATTGCTTCCACATCATACTGGTTCATTTCAAAGTTTGTCATGGCATTCATACCTCTGAATTTGATTGTTGCTATGTCATAAGCCTCAGCTGCTACCTCCTCGGTGGCTATAACAAATTTTACCAAGAGTTTATATACATAAACATAAATAAAGTTGAAAAATAAAAACGGATGGTAAGGACTAAGAAAAAAATGAATACATATTTGAGGGACAAAAGTGGAGTTTTATCAGCGTAAAATGGTCACTTCCATATATTAACATATTAGGGTCGATCAAGGGACCAATTAAAAGTCAAAGCAAAAAATGTCATACGGGACCGTTTATTCAATAGTATTAAGAAAGGGCGATTTATCTAATTTACTCTACAATCAAATGAGTTGAATATCTTTAAAACACCAACACATGTTGTAACTTACCAAAAGTCCCCAAGTAAAGATCTTTGTTCCTAGCAACACGTCTAATTCTTGCTTGCCAACGACCTTGTTGGTGATGCCTTGTCACACCTCTATAGATTGAGGCTCCTCTGGAGAAACCACTGCTTTTCCTGTGTAATACATAAACAAACACCTAAGAGAGTAATAAAACATATATTTTATTTGTTAAACGTGAAAATCTTTAGACATGACAATGAACCTTTTTAATGACGCAATGAATTCTTGTTTAGTTGCCTTTTTCATGTCTTGTAATTTCTGTGCATAATTTGCAACCTGTAACACATAAATGTAATACATCATAATGTTACTGACTTGTCTACGTACAAATGTTTGGACACCATGACTGAAAGAAGTATATAAAAATTACAAGAAAGTTTGGTGTAGCTTGCGTAAAAGGATGTATGCAATCCGAAGTTCTGTTTCTAGAAAGTCCATGGCGTTTAGCAACCGACAAATTTCTTCTAGATAACGGATCCGCTGCACCAGTGAGCCTATCCCTAATATCTTGTCCAGTTGTAGCAAAGAAGAAAGGCACAACTATTAAGCAGACTCGACAAAAGGGTCTATTGATTCTCATACACAGTAAATAAAAATATTAGCTAGAGGAAATTAGGTCTAATGTGTAGGAAATAGTGGTTAAGTAAAACACTATGCGGGTCTTTTAATTACACGGTATAACTAAAAATATTATCTTGTGGAAATTGGTTAAAATACATTTTCGGACACACATAATTTATACCAAGTGCAAGATAGTTATCTAAATTCAATAACAAGATATTAAGCACACAAATTACTGTCGTTTATATCTAAACCATGTCAATTAATAGCCTTTACATAAATTTAATAATTTAATGATTCAACAAACTGTTACATAGAAAACCCCAAAATCAAAGAATCTAAATACATCAACAACTAAATTAAAAGTTAAAGATAAAACCCTAGATCTGAAAGCCAATACGATTGTAAAAGCTAAAATCGAAACCTTAGATCCAAAATCATGCGCCCAGATGGTGGCTGATGGAAGATGGCAGCAGGGTATGGTTGCATCTGAAATGGGCAAGACAAGGATGGTATGCGACGTAGATAAGTGGGTTAACTTGATATTTGGCGTTGAACTAAAATTTTTATAGCAAACAGTGGTAACATAAAGAGAGATAAGCAAATCCACCGCAAATAAAGCTTGATAACATAAAGGAGGGGGAAATAAAATGGGTTTTGATTTTGAGGGCACGGAAGTACTTGTGGTGGAGGTTATGACTAACATTAATGGTGGGAGGTTGATTACAGACTTACTGACTATATATGGGATCATTTGGAAAAGTTTTTAGAGAAAAATGGAGAGGGGAGAAACTATTAAATTTTTGGTGAAAAATTGACAAGGTGAAAATGTTTAAAAGGGGGGGATTTTTTATTATTGTGGGGGATATGGATTGTGCCGTTTATAAAGCCTAATAGTACATGTATTATGCTTTCAATTAAATGTGACTATACCATTTTAGGTGTGGCATGGCAAACACACACTAATCTTTAGACACACACTATTAACTTACGTGACAATTTGTATCGATTTTGGTTACACTAATCATTTGGTAGGTCTATGGATTTTAGTGTCCGACCGCTAGATGACCATTTTTGTCACTACTGTTCAAGGTGTGACTTAAATTTGGTCACTTTTAAATGTATAGCAGTGACTTTGTTCAAACTTTAACTTTTCAGTTGTCACACATTTCAATTCATATGTGGCTTAATATATTCAGGAAAAAATAGAGTCACTTTTAAATAATGGTGACAAACTTGACTATTGATTTTAGCCACATACACCATTACTTCATGTGACCATATATGGGATTTTGGTACACTATTAGTAGTGTCTTACATATGTATATATTAGTGTGACTATTGTTTCTAACTTATTTGTATTGTCACAGTCCACAATTTTAAGTGACTAAATATTGAACAAATAATTACCAGTTACCTCTTGTCACATAATCTATTCAATTGTGAAGAAAACATAATAAAAAAAATGACGAATTCTGAAATGGTCACACAAAATGAGTTCAAGTGTGGTTGTTTATTTTATTCTGGTACATTTAGTCACATAAATATCTGACTGTGTGGCCGTTCAAAAAAATAGCATGTGTGACGAAATCCCAGATTTGTACTAGTGGAAGGCTGCAACATCGGTTGTGAGCCGGCAAGATGCAGCAAACTTTTTATCAGTCTCGGATTATTATTCTTAGTATGGGCTTTCTTTTGAAGACTGCCACATCGGTTGTGAGCCGGCAAGAGACAATAAACTTTTATCAGCCCACAGTTTTATTATTATTATTACCTTCACCCTTTAAATGACTACCACATCGGTTGTGAGCTGGCAAGAGGTAGTGGTCTTATTTCGGCTTCGGTTTATTACATAACTATTATTATTATAGCCAAATTTCAAGTCATGTAGTCTTTTAACTACCTAGACAACGATAGCGAGCCGTCAGGAATCGGTAGCCTATTTTCCCACAACACTGACAAAACCTCGATGTGTACCTTACTTTCACCAGAAGCAATCTCTACGAATTGATTTAAATTAAGAATCGCAAAAACCTAAAGTAACTTTATTTATTCAACAATTATATAACGTTTACTAAGCTAATGGGAGCAAAAAGCCACAATTAACAATTATGAGCTTTAAAGAGATCCAACTACTCTATGTTTAGCATCGTTTTTTTTATAAGCACAAGGCGTTGGAGTGGGCTAGGATATAACACCAAAAGGGTGTTTGTTTTAGTGGGTTGTAAAACAACCACCGAAAAGGGTATCATGCCGTGGTTTATAGATAGAGAGATGATGATGAGAGAGGGTGGCGCGGGGGTTTTTTGATAGCCGCCCGAAGGGCGTGTTTTGTTACGATGGTTTAGCGGCAGGCCGCCACCATAAGGGTGGGTTTATTTTCTGTGGTTCTTAGCCGCACACCTTGGTGCGTTTGGATTGATCTCAGCACAAAAGGGGTGAGTTGTTGGTTTTGCGTTTTTGCACGCAAGGGTCTGAGTTGTTTTGTGGCGTTGCAACACTCGTAGGAGGCGTTGGTTTTAGGGTTGTGTTCGTTTTGGCTGTTTTGGGACTGCCGGGGGTCCGGAGTATAGCATCACAAGGGCGGTTTGTTGCTGACAGCCACGGGGGGTGGGTTGGGGTTCAGGGGTCAGCATCATGCGTGAGTGTTTTTGCGTTTGGTTTAGGTTATTGTAGTAAGGGGTTGTGTTTGTTTCGGGTTATTCACGAAAAGGGTGTGCGTTTGATTGTCACAGCCACGGGGGTTTGGTTTAGCGCAGCCAGCAGGTGCGGCTGATCGTGGGTTATAAGTTTATGACCATATTAGGAGCGTTTGGTTTCGATGGTTAAGCACAGGTTAGGGTTCCTTTGGTCTTACTCAGATTATGGTCCGTTTGGTTTTGTGGTTTACACTCGAATAGGGTGCGTATGGTTTTATAACCACCACATCAGGTGGTGTTTGTTTGTTCATTGACAGAAACAGCAGCCAAGGGAGGGGCTGCGTTCGGGTTGGGTTGTGACCACATAGGGTGCGTTTGGTTGCATCAGGGGGTTCGTTCGGTTTGTAGCCGCAGCTAAAGGATGTGTTTGGTCTATATGTCATAACAGGGGGTGCGTCTGGATATGGGTTAACAACCCATAAGGGCTGTTTGGCTTAGGACGGTCCAAAGAGGAGCGTTTGGTTGACTGTGTACCAGATTAGGGTGCGTTAGGTTTGTGGCAGCCAACAATTAGGGAGCGTTTGGTGTATATGAGACGACAAATAGGTATAACTTAAGGTTTTAAAAATATTAAAACCGGACATAAATGGTGGTTTAAATTGGTTAAATAAATAGTGTTTACTAATTGGTTTAATTTAGATATAATAACGTTATAGAATATATATTATAGAAACACGCAGACGTTTTGTAGATATTGGAAAACGCAAAAATTGCAATTATATTTGATAAAAGGAAAAACGTCGAGTTTTGCGAAAATGGAAATCGTTTTATAAACGGAAAGGTCATGGCGAAATATATATATATTTCAATATTTAGTAACGTTTTACTAAAACTCATATTGTGTTATAAACGGATAAAAAGGGACCAAGTTATATTTTTAAAGGATACATTGACTTATATTATACAATAACCCGACCAATGAACGAAAACTATACTTTTACATTGAGACAATTATTTTAGACGCGACCCGTTGAGGAAACGAAATATGAGTTTATAAAATGTTATATTATATTTTATAATTGTCAGCTAGAGAAACCAAAATAATGGTGTAAAAGGCTTTACAAACCATTCGGTTTAATTTAATTGGTAATCTTTAAAACGTACGAATACGTTTATACAAGAAAACTTTTTATTAAAATTAAGTAATGATTGCAGAAAACGGTTAGACTAAATTGGTTTAGTTATTCTTACTCACAATTTTCATACTAATACCTACAAGGTATTATATATACTTTTCCGTAATCCTTGGATTGCTGTCTTTGTTATATAATTCACGGTATGAATTAATATGGGGTTTATTTTTCTTAAGTTATATATAAAGTATATATTACTACTCTCTGCGTGTATTTCAAGTTATTTATTTATACCAACCACCAAATCTTTACACATTATTCGAATCTTTATTAACGTGACGTTGTTGTGGGACTATCCATCAGGAAAACCCTAATTCAATTATCCTTAGGCTAGTGGGACTTCGCCGTTAGAGTAGCTGCAACTTCTTGATCGAGCCGCTTCGTCTTTCCGTTCATATTGGGCATATTTGATGCCTATCTGTCAATCGCTTCTGCAACTCAAGGTGAGGTTTATAGCCCTATGTTTTACTGTGTTTTTACATATATTTTTTGGGGTTGAGAAACATGTCTTGGTTTACAAATGCATTTTACATGGTTGTTTACCTGTTTGGTTTAAATATTATTTTATATCTAGCGAGGATAATACAATATTTGGTTTGTTTTTGAACGTAAAAGGTCTATACTATACTTTTATGATTATCGGATTAGCTTAGGTGCTATGAACTGTAAATCACTGGGCAGGGGATTGATGCGCGAATGTTATAAGATAGATTCTATTTGGGATTGACAATCCCTGTTCGGGTGACTAGCTATCTCCGGGAAGATCACCGCTCTCTTATACCTTGTCGTGATTACGATTGGGATTGGCGCATGCGGGGGCCAACAATACATATACATATTATTGCCCGTGGTTTGTCTCTTTGGAGGGGAACGCCATTGTTGGTTAACGGATGGGGAACATATTCTATTATTATTGCACCAGCGGTGTCCTTTGGAGGGGACACGGTAACGGGGGATCATTTTCTTTTATATTTGGGGTGTTCTTGGGGAACACCCTACGATGGGTATATTCTTACTGTGCCTTGAAATAAAAGTGGCATACATTACAAGTCTACGTCAAGTTCATGACTTAGAGTAATGGTAATCATGGTTTTATACACACTTGAATAAAGTGGCAATACATACTTTGGATATTTGTGATCCAACTTTGATACGTACATTTTGGGACTATTTGGGGATAGAAATGGTCTTGCATATTTTACAGCTAATTGATTTCTAAAAATCATGCGTACATTTTGGAAAGACGTTTAAGGATTTAAATGGTCACACAATTATTTTATGATACTGTAGGGAGACAGTAGTCACTAAACGTTTTATATGACACTGTAATGATACAGTGGGCAGATACATTTATTGGAACTAACGTTTGTATTTACAGAAACCTATGAACTCACCAACTTTAATGTTGACACTTTTAAGCATGTTTTTCTCAGGTGAATTAGATGCTTGGATTATCTGATGTGCATTGGAGTCTAAATTGACAAGATTTCATGATTGGATTTCTACAAATGATCAAATCTCGTTGTGTCGCTTTCAAGCTTTTCATTGTGATGCAATTATGGGACAACTATTATTTTGATTTCAGAAAATCAACGAGAATTGTTTTACAAACGATCATTTATGAGGTCGTCTCTTGATCTAGCGCTGTTATTATGAAGAGTAGCACCCCAAGTGGTATTCCGCTGCGTTGTCATATTTTTGGAGGTGTTACAGATTGGTATCAGAGCACTGGCTATAGAGAACTAGGTTGCATATTTTACCCCAGACTATAACCGTTTTCACAAACATTGCATCACAATAAACATTTTCAAAGTGCATACACACTACTTGCTTACTTGCTTAGGTTACTTGTTACCTTAAGTGTTTACATGACATACATATATGTAATATATATGCTTAACATCTTTTGCGTATATCGCACCATAGCACATTTATTTATATAAGAGTATTTTTAATAATTAAAGAGGTTTCTTTAGACATTTGTGGGCTTGCACAATGGTCTCATTCTACTCGTCAGACATTGTGAGTTATACAATGGTCTCATCTTACTTCTTAGACATTGTGAGTCGCACAATGGTCTCATTTTCGTTCTCAGACATTGTAGTTAAACGAGTGGTCTTCTAAGGGTTTTATTTTTCTGCATAGCATTTACTATATGTATTACACGGAGACGTTTTTAAAATTTTTGTTTACATGGAATTATGTATGAATATAAGTATTACAAGTCTTGTATGGGCGGGACTTGTAATATAAGGATTGATATGATAATTGCTTTGTAAGAAAAACCCGTCACAGTTCTGTTTACATGGAACTATGTATGAATCTAAAGTCGCGCCGCTCATCTGCGCACTTGTATGGCGGACTGGGACTTGTAATATAAAGATTGATATGATAATTGCTATGTAAAACAAAACCCGTCACAGTTTTGTCTACATGGAATTATGTGTGAATCTAAGTATTACAAGTCTTGTATGGGCGGGACTTGTAATATAAGGATTGATATGATAATTGCTATGTTGACTCATTCATGAAGACCTTTATATTATTTACTCTAATCGAGTACTCATTAACTGTCTTGAACTCTATGTCGATATCGCATGATAGGTTTACTTCCCGTCTCTGAAGATGAGTTTTAAACACTCATCCCATACTCATTAGAGCACATGCATCGTCATGTCATCCACCATCTTGAAGGTTATGTGAGTACGCGTATTGCATCAGGAATTATTAAGTAGGATGATTTATAACCTATTTATTTGAAAGGATTGAGACGCCTCTTCATTTAAATAAATAAATTGTAAATCCCCAAACCATAAGTTTATCAATTCATTATTTCTATAAATTGGGACGCTTCTTTATGCAAATAATGAATTATAAATGAGTGTGCTTAATGTTATCCGATATGACACGAGTATGAACCCGAACTCGATAATTACCGGAATCCGTTAAAAGATCTAGGAACACGATGGCGCCTTACCACTCAGCGAAATATTCCAGGTCTCACTTGAACTACACGATCGCATTCTTAAGTTATTACTTTTGCCATTGCAAATCCTTGCAATCATGAACTGTCTATGGAGCTGACAGACTGAGTATAATTTTTGGTCACTTATCACATAAGCTATCCCGCGAGCTCCTTCCATTTGTGGAACATTATTCTGGAGATATTGTTTCTCGAAATGTCCCCACTCTCTGCATCTCATCACCATTTCTTACGGTTATTGTCGTTATGTTTGCTGTTGTTGGATGTGTGAGCAGTTCCAACTCGTACAATTTTACCCACTAAATAATGCAACCTCCTTGAGCAAGATAACCATCGGTCGATACAATAATAGGTTGATTAATTCATTTCGGATCAAAAGAACGACAAATTAAGTCATGGTACATCCTGGTACTGCCAAGTAAATTGAATACTTACATCCATTAGCCGTGTCAGAAACGAGACTCCGTCCTTAAACATTTAAAAGTTCATACATACTTACTCACGCGAGTACACTTTCTCTTTCGATGCTTTCGCTATTAAGAGACCCTCCTTATGATGCGTTTATATCGATCATAAAACTTGTGATGATATTTTCTGAAATATCTATTCTGAGCATCGGTCATAGGTGTGGTGGATGCGGCAGTTCTCCTTGGTGGCATTATGATTTTAGATCACAAGAATACAATACACGTGGGATTGCAAGCAATCACAATCGCGAC
>BQNB010018319.1:0-68478 GCA_026074375.1 Tanacetum coccineum
GAGGGGGTTTGTTGTTGTAGGTGGAAGGTCTTCTAGTGTGTCAAAGAGAGTTTGAGGAGATGTAGGAGGAGTGGAAAAAAAGAGTTCGATGCGATCTAAGTTTATGGCCAATGGTGAGGAGTGTTTGGATGGTTGGGTTGGAGCCGGTGGAGGAGAGGTCAAGGGTGGTGGTGTTGATTTTGGAGTAAGTAGGACTTTTCTTGGTGAGATTCCCGGAGAAAATATAGGGGAAAGTAGTTTTGAAGTATTTGGGGTTGATGGAGGATCCGTTTAAAAGTCGGTGGGTGGTGATAGAGTATGATAAGGAGGGGACACCGGTCGAGGGTTGGAGAAACAACACAGACGGACACTAATCCTAGCGGTGTGCTTAAGGTTAAGTTTCTTTTCTTTAGGCATTTTCAATGTTTCTTGAATCTGATATGATAACTAGTGTTTGGATCAAGCCTTTTATAGAGAATTTTTTTTGAGTTAATGCATTACTTGATATCTTGGTGAAAATCTAATGACTGGGTTTTCCTAGAGTCAACTTATAAAGCCTAAGAGTTGATAGATTAGACTTGGAGGGAATTTGTTATGGTAGAACTTTGAAATTCGTATTTAAATAAACTGCAGTACAGTGTCGCCGGTTCTGCCTGTTCTATTAGAAAATGAGAACCGGCTTTGAAAAACCAAGGGAACCGGCGTCTGAAAAAAATATTTTTCTAGTGTGTGAGTACATGATATGATGTTGGAGGTGTGGTTATCTCTACCAAAAAAAATAGAAATACTTAAGATGACCCAAAGTCTCCTTATTTTGATGTAGCTACAATTGAACGTGTTTGAAACGACATATTGACCATGTGTTTCTTTATAGACGTTCAAGAGACAAATGAGATGCAAATGAGAAAAACGTTTTTATTTTGTATTAAACAATGCAGATTTATGAGAAATGTAAAAATTTGTTTGGGTTTTAAAAGGTAAAAATCAGTATATAGTATATGAAAAATTCCCTGGACTTTTTTGATTTAGTAAATAGATTCCAAGACTCAGAGAAGGAAGAAGGTTAATAAAGAGTAGAAATTTTACCTTTAGACATTAGGTTCCATGAGACCGAGGCCTAGTCTAAGTAGCTTGAAGGGTTCACGTTTGAGAGGTTTGGTTAGAATATCGACTATGTTGTCTTCTATGGAGACCTTTTCAATGGATATATTTTCCTTTTGGACATTGTCACTAAGGAAATAGTGTCGGATTTCTATATGTTTGGTGCGAGAGTGTAGGACGGGATTTTTACTTAGGTCAATGCCACCTTTATTGTCACAAAGGATGGGTATATCAACTAGTTTTATGCATAGTCTACAAGAGCTTGTTTCATCCGTAAAGCTTGTTGGAAAGCTTTTCAGGCGGAAACATATCCGGCTTCGATGGTTGAGATGGCTAGGGCGGTTTGTTTCTTAGAAAACCATGATTTGAGGCAACATCCAATGAATGTGCACACACTGCTTGTGCTTTTGCGATCGACATAGTCTCCTGCATGGTCGGAATCGGCGTAGGCAATGGTTTTTATTTTTGTTCCTTTAGGATACCATAATCCTATATGAGTAGTTCCTTTAATATATCTAAAAATTCTTTTTACTGCTTCAATGTGAGAAGTTTTTAGAGCTTCTTGGAAATGCGTGCATAGACAAACACTAAACATGATATCCGGTCGACTAGCCGTTAGATAGAAGAGGCTACCAATCATGCCATGATATTTAGCGTCGTCAATGGGTTCACCGTCTTCATCTCGAGTGAGTTTGGTTTCGGATGACATTGGAGTTTTGATAGGTTTAGAGTCTTCGAGACTGAATTTTTTGAGCATTTCTAACATATTTAGATTGGTTGAAAAAGATTCCATCTTTTAGTTGTTTGATTTGTAGACCAAGAAAAAAATCCAATTCACCCATCATGCACATTTCAAACTCATCGTGCATGATTTTTAAAAAATCATTGCAAAGCTCTTGACCAGTTGAGCCAAAAATGATGTCGTCCACATAGATTTGGACAATGATGATATAGGAATTTCTTTTCTTAGTAAATAGAGTGTTATCTACTAATCCTATGGTGTACTTGTGGTCGATGAGAAAGGCTTTAAGTCTATCGTATCAAGTTTTAGGTGCTTGCTTAAGATCATAAAGAGCCTTTTTGAGTTTGAAGACATGGTTTAGTTTTTAAAATCAATGAATCCGAGGGGTTGAGCGACATAGACTTCTTAATTTATAAAACCATTTAGAAAAGCACTTTTGACATTTATTTGATAAAGCTTGAAGTCATGTGCACAAGCATATGCAAGAAGGATTGTTACAGATTCTAATCTTGCTACGAGAGCATAGGTTTCATCGGAATCTATTCCTTCTTGTTGATTGTATCCTTGAGCAACAAGTCTAGCTTTATTTATAGATAAAACGCCGTTTTCATCTAGTTTGTTTTTAAAGATCCATTTTGTACCTATGATAGTTTGGTTTCTAGGAAGAGGGACAAGACTCCAAACGTCATTTGTTTTAAATTGGTTTAGTTCTTCTTGCATATCCATAGTCCAACTTTCGTCTTGTATGGATTCTTTTATGTTTTTTGGTTCTACGGGGGATACAAAACAAAAGAAATTACTTTGATTTTGAACTTGAGATCTTAAGGTTCTTTCATTTAGATTACCTATGACGGTTTCTAAGGGATGATCTTTAGATTCTTTGATGTTTATGATTTTTTTGTTTAATGGTTCATTTTCCTTGATTTCTAAGTCTTTTTCTTGGTTTTCTATAATTTCACATTCAAGCACATCATCATTTTCTAAAGGTGGTGAATTCGGAGGAGGACTTTCATTGAATTTTACATTAAGAGATTCTCCGATTCTCTTGGTTTCCTTGTTTAAAATAATGTAAGCTTTACTATTAGGTGAATATCCAAGGAATATACCTTTGGTGGATTTAGGGTCGAATTTTGTGAGATAGTCTTTAGTGTTAATAATAAAACATTTACTACCAAAAACTTTAAAAAATTCCAAGGAGGGATTTTTACCTTTGAAAAGCTTATAATGAGTTTTTCCAAGGAATGGTATAACAAGAATTATATTTAAGATATAAGTGGAGGTGTCAACGACATTACACCAAAATTTTTGAGGAATTGATTGTTCATTAAGCATTGTTCTATTAATTTCTTGCAAAGTCTGATTTTTATGTTCTACTACCCTATTTGATTGTGGAGTACGTAGAGCCGAAAAGTTACGAGTGATGCCATTAGCATCACAAAAAGCTGCAAATTGTACTTCATTATCAAATTCTCGACCATGATTCGTAAGAATGGATATAATAGGGCAACCCTTTTGAATTTGAATCTTTTTACTTAAGATTTTAAAGTGGTCAAAAGCTTCATTTTTGTGTTTAAAAATCTTGTCCATGTATATCTTGAGTAGTCGTCGACGATGACCAAAGTATAGAAGTTTCCTCCGTAACTTTGGACGACCGATGGACCAAACAAGTCCATGTGTAAAAGTTTTAGAGATTTAGTGGTTGGAACCATATTTTTAGGTTTATGACTTGTGTGTGTACTTGTTTTCCAATATTACAAGCATCACAAAAATGACTTTTAAATTTTAGTTTAGGCAAATTCCTAACAAGCTCTTTAGATGATAGTGATTGTATAAGTCACATATTGGCGTGACCCAATCCTCGATGCCATAAGATCGAAGTATCATCTATTGAGGTTAGACAAAGACTATCTTTTGGAGATTTTCCCATTTTCATTATGTGAAGACCATTTTTCGTCATTCCTCTTCCTATGGTAATGTCGTCTTTAATTATTTAGCTATCGGTTTCACTGAATAGCACTTTGCATTTTTTATCGCATATTTGCCTTATACTAAGTAAGTTAAATCCTAAATTTTCTACATGACTAACATCATGAATAGTGAGAGAGTTATGAGTGATTATACCTTTTCCGATGATCTTGTTTTTAGTGTTGCCACCAAACACCACATTACCCCTGTCTATAGTCTTGTAGGATGAAAAGAGATCTTTGTTGCACGTCATGTGTCTTGAGCACCTACTATCCTTGATCCATTCATTCGGTTCTCATTTGACTTTTAGACGTACCTAAATTCATAAAGCAACTCAAGCATTCGGTCCCCCATATCTCATGTATCTGTTAGAGTTATGCATACCGTTTGGTTGACTTATGTATAGATACGGAGGACAAGGACCCCATTGGTTAAACATAGTAGGTTGAAACTGATATTCTTGTTGTGTTCCATAGTTCCAACCAACTTGATGATAGTTGCTTTTACGATATAGTGTATTGGAGTTCCTATGGGGCATTTTAGGGTGTGTTTGGATTTTACTTTTCCAAGCCCTTGGTCGAGTTTTAAGATTGGTGGTTGTTTGATACTCTTAGAAATGTTTAAAGCAGACTTTCTAGTTATTAACATGGAGTCATTTTTCTTTAAAATGTTGGTTCCTACATTTTTTCTATTTCCTGTATTTTCTACAGAGGGCCGGTTCGGTTCATCTGAACTAGCCGGTTCTCTTGCAGAGGGAACCGGAAACGCCGGTTCTACAAAGAGCATTTTGATATTTTTAGGACTCAATTTTTTGGTTTCGTATTGCTAGTATAAGCTATGTCATCTGTGTATCCTATTCCGTGTTTATCTTTTGGTGGTTTTTGCATTTCAAGCATTTCTTGTAAAGATGAACTACTATTTTTTAAATTAGCCAGTTTTAAAGTTAGTGAGCTAAGAGTTTATTTTTTATTTTTATAAGTTAGTGAGCTTTAATTTTTGATGAAGGTTATTTGGGACAATATTGACTAACTTCAGGGCAATCTCTTTGTTTCTTTCTGGTTGGTATCTACTTTTGTTTTAAGTTCATTAAGCCTCAATTTTTTAGTACTTCATTTTTTGCTTTTAGTGCATTTAGTTTGTTTGTATTTTGCTGATAATCCTTAAGACCAAATTTGACTGGCCTAGTTTATCATATCTCATTTTGCCATGATCATTATTAAGATGAAACTACTATAGTAAGGAGTGTCGGATAATACCTCATTGTTGTCAAGTGCCATGAGACATATTTCTTCCTTCTTGGAATCATCTTCACTATCGCTCCAACACCCGACAACGAACACCTTTTGATCACTGAAGGAGTGTTTGAGACATCAGAATGAATTGATTGGAATCTCCCACACTTGATAATCCTCCTCGATCATCCTTCTCTATTTTGTATTCTTTTACTTTCCGGAAGTTCTTTTTGTCGTCATGAGGTTGACGAACAAACTTGCCTCTTCTTTTAAAGATTTTTTTGAAATCTCTTACCGCGATGACGTATTCTAGTCCTTACTCTCCGAAAGAGGTTGATTCTTCTTCACTTAGGACTTTTCTTGCTTTGAGAGTAAGTGATTTGTACTTTTCTTTCTTGTTCTTAGAGATCACCAAGTCCTTTTCAAGTACTACCTCATAAACTTTTAGATTGTTGTTAGCTCGTCTAGAGGTACTGTTGATAAGTCCTTGGATTCTTCTATTGCCGTAACCTTCAGACGCTATTTAGTGGGAAGAGCCCTCAAGAATTTCCTAACATGATTACGACTTGAAAAGGATTCATCAAGTGCTTTTAGTGATGTAATAATAGTATTAAATCTAGCAAAAGCACAATCAATTGTTTCATCATCCGATATAATCAAGGTTATAAATAGCGTGAAGCGTAGCGTGGCGGCATAGCCAAGCCTTAAGCTTTAGCGTGCGTTGCGTCATAACGTTTTTAAGGTGTGACTCAAGGCGGCAAAAAATATTTATAGAATGGTCAATATTAGTTAGCTACTAGGTTTGAAATTGAGTTATGGAGTTACTAAGCCTGAATCCCATACAACCCAAATCATAAATACCTGTAAATAAGCTCAAGTCCATGAAATCTCTTAAAAGCTTCAAAAAAAGGCGCGCAATAGCGAGCTTTATCAAGCCTTATCGCGCTTTATTGCACGCCACGCCTAGAGACGACGCGTTGGCCTGTTTCGTAACGTGGAGGGCACGCCTCGCGCTATGGCGCCGCTATAGCGCGCCTTTTAGAACCCTGAAGATAATGAATTCTTCATATTTTTGAACAAATAGGTCTATTTTGTTATCATTAACTTGTTTGTTATCTTGATGGGTAATTATTAAGGATTTCCAAATATCTTGAGCCGTATCGCACATGAAAATTCTTTCATATTCCTTTTTGGGCAAAACATTGTATAAAACCATTTTTGCTTTATCATTTTTGGAAATCATTTTCTTATGGTTTTCATCAAATTTTTCATAAGTGATGATTACATCCTTACCATCTTTATCTTTGATGGTAGGTTTGTAATTACCATACACTAAAATATACCAAATATAAATATCTTTAGACTTCCATAAGTTTCAAAACGGTTTTTCCAATATATAAAGCAATTAGCCTCAAAGAGAGGTGGTCGTTGCATAGATTTACCCTATTTGTAGTTTTCTAAATCCATAATCGTTTAAAGATTTAAAATACAATATATTTTAAAAACTTTGGTAACCTTGCTCTTGATACCAATTGTTGAAAACTAGAAGAGGGGGAGGTTGAATAGTTTTCTTGTACTTTTCAAATTTTGTTATGATCTTATGTAAAGTTTGCACAATATTGATGTTTGATGAATGAGAAATAAAGCAAGTAAATGTAAGAGTTAGAAAGATTTAACCAAGACAAAAGTATTTATACTGGTTCGGCTACAAGGACACCTTCCTTGCCCTACTCCACTTCCCGAGTCACCTACTCGAGAGTTTGTAAACACTAGTCACTAACCTCCTTTAACCGGCGTAGAAGCCTCACAACGTTGCTTAGACCTTTTAACGGTACAAAGCTAAATACCGGATTCTTCACACGGTAGAATCAAGCCAATCAACACTACTCTTGAAACTTGATCGTCTCAAAGGGGTGTTTGGAAATTTCTTCTTTGATGGAATTACCTACAAAATGCTAAATAAAACTATGCAAGAATAGAGAGAATGATCAGTAGATTAGAGGATTTCAAGTTGGAAAGGTGTGAGTGAAGCATGAGAAATGGCTTGGTATTTATAGCCAAAAATTCTACTGTAGGCCGGTTCTGTTAACCGGCCAGTTACATCAACAGAACCGGCACACAGTAACAAAATCTAAATTTTGATTTGCAAAATGTTAGAAACACGAAAGTGTCGGTCACTTCCATAGATACCAGTCGTTAGCTAGTTAAGCAATTTTTGAAAACTTACATAGTTCGTTAGCAAAGGCCAATGGATTAATCCATGCAAGCCCAAGCCCACGTGCCATTTGTAAGTATAAATACACCTCTCCTTGCCTTGGAGAGGTGGTTGGTTGGTTGTATTTTTTCACATAGTAATGCATTTCACACATAGTAATGGCATTTCATGTTTCTTGTTCTTTCTCTCTCTAAAATTCTTCATTCCTTCCCACTTTTCTCCGCCTAGTTCTGTTATTAGAGAGTACTAATTGGTATCAGAGAGACATGTGAGTTGAAAGATTGGTATTGTATGTTTTATGGTGTTCTAGTTGTAATGTTGTCTCGTGAGATCTTGTGTTTAGTTTTTGTGTTTATTTTTTGGTTCATGTCATATTGCAAAAATCGTCCTTCCTTTTATTTTTTTTCTTGTTGATTCGAAGCTATTTGGGTACACTAAAAGATCATTTACCTTGGTAAATTTGATCTAGGTAATCTGTTAAGATTTGATGTTTACAAGCCTTTTTTACAATTCAAGAAAAATCTCATTTTTGGTTCTTTTGTAGTTCAAAATCTTTTACACAAGAACAAACATCTTGATTTCATGTTTTTCGGCTTAAAAACCTTAAAGTTTCTATTTTTCTTGTTCCAATAGGGTTAGTAACACTAATTGTATAAGATTTTTTGCAAAAAAACCGATCAAAAAAGTGATGAAAGGTTTGAATGCATCTTCCTGAAGTATGATGAAGACTTTTAAAAAAGAAACTTGAAGATTCAGAAGATGAACATCAAGTTTAGGGGAGGATTGTTGGGACTTAAAAGACTTCATGGATTCTTAGAAGTTACTGCTGCTCAGGTACATAATGGAAATTATGCTAAGTGGTTAGTACTGGTAGTATAATATTACCACTGCTAGTTACTACTGTTAGTATAATTTAGTACTGATAGCATAAAGTTACTGCTGTTAGTTGAAGTTAAGACTACTCAGTGTTGAAGACTAAAATATAAGCTAAGTAGTTAGTGCTACTAGTAGTAAAAGTTAAGACTGCTAGTACAAGTTACTACTGTTAGTGTATATTAGTTATATTAGTACTGCTAGTACTAATGTTACTACTGCTTATGTTTATTAGTGCTGCTGGTGGAAGGATTACAATTGTTTGAAGACTTTCTACTGTCAAAAGGATAAAGACGTATTAAAGAGATAAAGATTGTTTGGAGAACAAGAATGAGTGTGAAGATAAGTGTTGAGATATTTATGTATAAGATATACATAATGTATTTATTTAGAAGATTACATTTATGTTTAGAAAAGATTGAGATATCTTAGGAATATATTGTAAGCTGACTAGGACTCCTTAGTCTATAAAAGGAGGCTCTAGGGCATTAGTTGAGATATCATAAAATACGCAGTCGTATCATTATCAGTTTTCATAGTTGTCAAAGTCGATTGAGAAAAGCTTCAAGGTTGTAAACCCCAGTACTAAGTAAGATAGAGTAATTCGTATTATTATCTTTAATAAATATTGAAAGCGTTTTGGATAATCTTGTGTTCATTCATTCATACTTACTGTTTATTTGATTTTACTTCTGAGTATTATGGTGTTAGATTTCGCATACACTTTAATATACATACATGTTTCTACTAATGTTATTTTGGATTCATCAAAGGTAATTTAAACTTAAGGTATTTTACCTAGACAACCTAGGAATAGATCTAGGGGGGTTTGGGATCAATAAGTTCGGTAATCAGTGCTTTTGCCTTTGAGCAACTTTGATCTAGAATACATGGAGCTTAAATCTACAAATTAGTGTCTATTGCATAGCTTTCCCATACTTAATTTGGGGGAATATGAGATGTGGGCTATAAGGATTAAGCAAGATACTTCCAGTTCCAAGATATGCGCTCATGAGAAGTGATAGAATAATGGTGTTTCTTGGGTCTCAGTGATCTAAAACATCTTAGGAGCATGGGATAACAGGTTACAAAAGATTGTCTTACACCTGTAACTGCAGAAGATAAAGACAAATAATATGAATGATGTCAAAGCTAGAGGTTTGTTACTTTGGCACTTATAAATGAACATCAGCATAAACATTCAGTCAGTATCCAATGCTAATAATCTATGTTTGCTGCCATTGGAATACAAAGATTTGGAGGTAATGCAGCTACCAAGAAAACTCAGAAAACTCTCTTAAAGCAACAGTATGAGAATTTCAGTGCAACAAGTGCAGAGTCTCTTGACTTTATTTTTAATAGGCTTCAGAAGATAGTCAGTAGGCTTGCTATCTTGGGTGTGATCATTGCCCAAGAAGTCTTAAACTTAAAAATTTTAAGCAGCTTACCACCTGAGTGGAATACTCATGTAGTTGTTTGGAATGGAATAGCTGAGGTTAAGACTATAAGTATAGATGATTTGTACAACAATTTCAAAATTGTTGAACAAAAGGTAAGGAAAACTGTTGGTACATCTAGTGGTGTTCAAAACTTGGCCTTCATGACTGCACCAAGCTCTAGCAGTACCAATGATGCTAACACGTTTTCACAGTTAGTATGCTAGCCCCTAGTGTTAATACTGCCAGTCCACAAGTTTGCACTGCAAGTGTCAGTGATAATACTGTGTATGCTTTCATGGTTGAAAATCCGAATGGTTCTAATGTCCTACATCAGGACTTAGAGCAAATTCATGAAGATGATTTGGAAGCAATGGATTTGAAGTGGCAACTCTCTTTGCTAAGTGTGAGAGCAAAGAAGTACTATCAGAGGACAGGCAAGAATATTTTCATTAATGGTAATGATATTGTTGGATATGATAAATCTAAGGTGGAGTGTTACAACTGTCATAAGTTGGGACACTTTGCCAGGGAGTGCAGAGCACCAAGAAGCAAGGAAGGTCAGTTCAGAAATCAAGACAACACCAGGAAGCAAGGAAACAATGAAGACACTTCAAAGGCAATGTTGGCTATTGATGGTGTAGGTTTTGATTAGAGTGACATGGCAGAAGAACAAGTTCAGACAAACATGGCTCTAATGGCATTTTCAGACTCAGAGGTATACACTGATAAAACTTGCTCTAAAACTTGTCTGAAAAACTATGAAACTCTTAAGAAACAATATGATGATTTGCTTGCTAAACAACATCAAACTGAATTTAAGGCAATTACTTATAAAAGAGGACTAGATACTGTTGAGGCCACAACTTGTCTCATTTAGGAAGAATGAGGACAAGGGGCTCAAAAGTTTCTTTTTGTGAAGAAGTTGATGTACTTAAAAGAGATGTGGAGTCAAAACAATATGAAATTAATATGCTTAAACAAGTTGCAAAGTTAAGCAAGAAAAAATGCCATTGATTTTAAAATTAAGAAATTTGGTAAGGCATCAAAAGGACTTAGATCTGTTGTTAGGATATGTATGATAACTGGAAAAAGTAAAAAGGGTTTTGGATATAGTGCAGTTCCTCCACCTCATCCTCTAATTTATAATAGACCTAACAAGCTGGATCTGTCTTATTCTGGTCTTGATGAATTCAAAGAGCCTGAATTCAAAGGCTATGGTCCTAAGAATAATAAGAAAGAGTCTAATGTGGTTTGTGATAAAGAATCAGAAAATTCTAAAGATAATTTTGTTAAGTCTTTGGTAGAAGAACAAGTATCACAGGTCAAAAGTAGCTTTGTGAAGGGTTGTGGTATACACTAGTAAGAGTGTTAAGTGAAGTAAAACTAGAAAGTTATGAGTATAATGATGCTCAATTATTGAGGATTGGGTTTCAAATGATGAGGACACTAGATGAGTCTAAGATAAGCCTGAAAAGGAAATAGTGTTATTCCTACTGCTGCTAAAATAGAAAAAAACCAGTTAAAAATTCAGTTAGTGTGCTCAGGATATGTATAGTTCACAAAGTCCTAGAGGAATCGAGTAATTGGAATGGTCAGAAGTCAATCAACTAGGTAGTGAATTTGAGATGTATAACAAGGCTGTTTTATTGTGGGAGCTTTAAGGAAATGTGCAAAAAAAATTGTACTTACCATCAAAAGAAAAAGGTGGTAAGTGGGAACAATTACAACAGGGTGGATAATGACTATTATGCCAAGACCTCACACCATAGAACCCACAAAAATATGACTCCAAGAGCAGTTTTGCTGAGAACTGGTCTAAAACCTCTTAGTACTGCTAAGTCAGTTTATACTGCTCACCCAAAACCAACAGTGCATTGTGCTAGACCAAAGACTCATTTTTACAAATCAGCATAATCTACTGTCCAAAGGCCCTTTTATAAGAATCCAACATTAACTAACAGGCATTTTAATCATAAGGTTAATACTGTTAGGCCTAGAATAGTTAATACTGCTAGGTCATACAGAACACCTGTTAATACTGTTAGGCCCAGAGTAGTTAATACTGCTAGGCCAAATAGAACATCAGTTAATGATTGCCAGGGCAAATGGGTTCAATGCTGTTAAGCCCTCAACATGTTGGGTTTGGAGACCTATCAAACCCAATAGTGCATCAATCACTTTGAACAGATATAACAACATTGATGCATGGGGCAGATCCAAGTCAGTAATGGCTTGGGTCCCAAAAGGAATCTAATTTCCTTATTCTTTTGTGCAGGGCAAGCTACAACATGATGATAAAGATTGTTGGAAGTGGTATGCTCAAGGTCACTGACTGGTATCATTGCTCTATCACCTTGATTTCAAGCAGTTTGATGGAGGTTATGTTGCATTTGGAGGAGGTGCATATGGTGGTAAAATTTCTGGTAAAGGCTTAAGACTGTTTAATCTTGATTTTGAAGATGTATACTTTGTCAATGAGTTAAAATTAAATCTTTTTAGTGTTCAAGAATGTGTGACAAATGAACTATGTCCTTTTACAGATACTGAATGTCTTGTCTTGTCTCCCAAATTTTAAGTTGCCTGATGAAAATCAGATACTTCTTAAAATTCCTAGAAAGGACAATATGTATAGTTTTGATATGAAAAGAAATTGTTCTAAAAGAAAGTTTGACTTGTCTTGTTGCAAAGGCTACATTAGATGAATCAATGCTTTCGGCACAGAAGACTTGGTATATTAATTTTAAAAAACATAAATAGCTAGTCAAGGATAAATCTATTAGAGGTTTTCCTACAAAACGTTTTGAAAAATGTCCAAACTGTTGTTGCTTGTCATTAAAGGCGGAAGCAACACAGAGCTTTTGTAAGTCAAAAGTTCTGAATCCTTTTTACTAAAAGCTTTGGTTATGCTACATATGGCATTTGTTTGGTCCATCCTTTGTGAGTAGTGATGCATAAGAAGTATTGCTTAGTAGTCTATGATGATTATAGTAGATTACAATGGGTTTTCTTTTGAACAAACTGAGGGATGAAACCAGTGAGATCCTTAAGGCTTTATCAAAGAAATAGAAAAAACCTAATGGATAAGAAGTAAAAAATAATCAAAAGTGATAATGGAACAGAGTTTAAGAACAAAGTTATGGATGATTTTTGCAGAGAAAAAGGTATTAAGAGAGAATATAGTGTAGCTAGGACTCCTCAGCAAAATGGTGTTGCTGAGAGGAGGAATAAGACACTCATTGAGGCTGCTAGAACAATGTTAGCTGACTCTAAGTTACCTACCACATTTTGGGCAGAAGCAGTTTCTACTGCTTGTTATGTACAAAACAGGGTTTTAGTAGTCAAGCCTCATACAATAGATCCTTATGAACTTTTTAGAGGTTTTAAACCAGCTCTAAGTTTTATGAGACCATTTGGTTGTCATGTTACTATTCTTAATACTTTGGATAGTTTAGGCAAGTTTGATGGCAAAAGTGATGAAGGTTTCTTTGTTGGATACTCTTTGAGTAGTAAAGCTTTTAGGGTATACAATACTAGAACCAAGAGGGTAGAAGAAAACTTGCATATTGGGTTTTTAGAGAATAAGCCTATGATAGAAGGGACTGGTCCAAAATGGCTGTTTGATATTGACTCTCTAACCCAATCTATGAACTATGTACCAGTTACTGCAGGTACAGTTTCTAATGACTCTGCAGGTACATCAGAAGAAAACAGTCAAGATTGCATTGTGATGCCAATTTGGAAAGATACTTCATACTTTGATTCACCTACAAAGAATGTTGATAATGGTGAACCAAAAACTGTTGATGATGCTCAAAAGCAGGTTGAAGATGGTCTAAATAATGAGAATGTTGAACAAGAAAGGTTTGCAGATGATAGCAGTTCTAAAGATGTTAATGTTGTTGGGCAACAAGTTAATACTGCCAGTCCTGATGTTAATACTGGTAGTCTTAAACTTAATGTTGTTGGTCCATCAGTTAGTACTGCTAGTCCAAATGAAGAAGACAACACTAAAGAAGAACCAGAAGTTGATTTGGGGAACATTACAAATTCCTATATTGTTCCAACCACTCCCAATACAAGAATACATAAAGATCATCTAATTGACAATGTGATTGGTGAAGTGCAGTCAACTGTTCAGACAAGAAGAATGTCAAAACCTACTTCTGAACAAGGGTTTCTCAGTGATGTGTATGAGCAGAAAACACATGATACCCTAAATACTTGTTTATATGCTTGTTTCTTATCACAGATTGAACCAACAAGCATTGCTAAAGCTCTATCTGATTCATCCTGGGTGGAAGCAATGCAGGAAGAACTTCTGCAATTCAAACTTCAACAAGTTTGGATACTGGTGGATCTCCCTAATGGAAAGAAGGCCATTAGAACAAAATGGGTCTTCAGAAACAAGAAAGATGAAAGGGGAATTGTGATTAGGAATAAAGCAAGGTTAGTTGCACAGGGTCATAGACAAGAAGAAGGTATTGATTATGAAGAAGTGTTTGCACCTGTGGCAAGAATTGAGGCAATAAGATTGTTTTTGGCCTATGCTTCTTTTATGGGTTTTCTTGTATATCAAATGGATGTAAAGAGTGCTTTCTTATATGGAACCATTGAGAGGAAAGAAGTTACGTGACTTTCCACCAGGATTTAAAGATCCTGACCATCCAGACAAAGTTTACAAGGTGGTCAAGGCACTTTATGGGTTGCATCAAGCACCAAGAGCATGGTATGAAACTTTGGCAAACTATCTGTTGAGCAATGGGTTTAAAAGAGGCAAGATAGATCAGACATTATTTATCAAGAAGCAAAAAGGAGATATTTTGCTTGTACAGGTCTATGTAGATGACATTATCTTTGGCTCAACAAATAAGGAGTTATGTACTGGTTTTGAGAAGCTAATGAAAGATTAGGTTTCAAGATGAGTGGTATCGGAGAACTTACTTTCTTTCTAGGGTTACAAGTACAACAGAGGAAAGATGGAATATTTATCAGTCAGGCAATTATGTAGCTGAAATTTTTGAGAAATTCAAACTACTCTGATGTGAAGTCTGCTTCAACTCTTGTTGATTTGGAAAAACCTTTGGTCAAGGATGGAGATGCTGATGATGTTGATGTACATCTCTATAGATCTATGATTGGGGTACTTTGATGTTTTCACTGCATCTAGACAAGTATCATGTTTGCAGTTGTGCATATGCTAGATTTCAGTTACTCTAAGAACTATCACATCCTCTTAGCAGTCAGAGGATTTTTTGATATTTTGAAAAGGCAAACCAAACTTTAGGACTTTGGTATTCTGGGGGATTCTCCATTTGAACTGGTTGCTTACACAGATGGTGACTATGCTGGAGCAACTCAAGATAGGAAGTCAACAACTGGAGGTTGTCAGTTTTTGGGAAATAGGTTGATATCTTGGCAGTGTATGAAGAAAACTGTGGTTGCCACTTCTACAACTGAAGCTGAATATGTGGCTGCTGCTAGTTGTTGTGGGCAAGTACTCTGGATTCAAAACCAATTACTGGATTATGGGTATAATTTCATGAACACTGTCATTAATATTGACAATAACAGTATTATCTGCATTATTGAAAATCCTGTTTATACCATTATAAAACAAAAACATATAGTGATTAGGAGTATTTTTATAAGAGATTGCAATCACTATAAAAGTTAATACAATGGTTATAATTCATACTGATTTATGTTAGCAGAATCTTATTACAATAAGGTTTTGTGCAAGGCTATATTTCATACTTGGTCTAAAAGTATTGGAATGTGATTCTTAACTAGCTATATCTCTTTAGGTTTTCCGTCTAAAATTTTTGTAAAGATTAATACTTTAGGTTTTCTCAATTAATACTGCTAAGTTAATTAAACTGTTAGTTTATAAACTAAGACTGTTTGTTAAAACAGTTAGTCATAGTTAATGCTGTTAAGAAGAAAATGTTTTGGAGTTTGTATATTTGGCTATGAACTAACATTTGCAGGCAAAGCATGTTGAATACCTGATGTTGAATGCTTTACCTTTTTGAAGAAAGATAATGGTCTTGGTTCACGTCGGTTTTAACTTTTATTATGGGTTATGCAAAAAATATGGGATCCTCATTAAATTCTCACATGTATCATCTTAGTCTTTTCTAGTGTGCTTGTGATGAATAGAGGCATGTTGTTGCATAATTATTGAAGATAGAGTTAATGTTGTTCGACTTCAGTTAATACTGCTAGGCAAAAAATTTCTACTGCCAGGCAAATGTTAATACTGTTAAGATCACATGGGCACCAGAGTTGCAACTGTTTCAAATTCTTATCTCTTGAGGGGAGGTTCCTTATTTATACAACCAAAAAGCATGGATGAAAGGATGTGTTATATCATGAGTATGTTCAAAAGGGATCAAAACACGTCTAGGCTATCATTAAGAGGCCGGACACCAAGATACCTCCAGTCTAGTGGTCCCCCTGACATAGGTTGGTGATGAGATCTGTCAATAACGGAGTTGGGGTGATAGAATGGAAAGGGCTGCCGCTACTGCTCTAGCTTAGAAGCAGAGCAAGACAGTTGGGAATCATAAATTAAGACCCCAATCCTGGAACACTTAATGAATCAACTCCTTTGGGTTGATTCAGGTAGTGGTCCCAGGTGCCAAGATACCATATTGGGGGATGTGAATGCTCAAACTAGGTTTGAGATTACATCTATACAGTCCATTGATCCACCTCTCTCAAGAGGTTACACACTTGGAAGTGGGGAGGACAGTATGAAACTCATTGGAATTGACAAAATTTTGTACACAACTGTCATATACAGAAAGAGTGTCTTGGTAAGCCAAAAGAAATGAGAGATTTTGTGAGCTTAAAAATAGAAAGAGAGATGTGTGCATAAAAACAGAAATGAGTGATTATGTGAGCAAAAAGAATTGAGAGATGTTGTGAGCATAAAAACAGAAAGAGAGTATGTGTGAATCAAATTTGATGATGAAAGTTGCTTATTGGAATGAAAATTGAATGATTACTGGTGTATTCTTTTTAATGCTGCTCAGTTTCAACTTAATGCTGTTAAGCTTAAGTTAATGCTGTTAGGCTTAAATTAGTACTGTCAGTATTTGTTTCTGCTGTTAAGCATATGTTAATGCTGCCAGTTCAAGTTTCTGCTGTTAAGGGTGATTCTATAAATACTTCGATTAAGGGTTTCATTTACTTCTTTATTCGATTTCACTTATTCAAACACTCTCTAACCATAAACCCTAATTTAATTTTCATCTTTGATCATCAAATTCATCATTATGTCAAGCCCTAAGTTTGCTGAAACGCATAATGTGGTCGTGTTCTTGAAAAAACCCGAAGAAAGTGATGGGTTTGCAGAGATAATTGATTTCCTATAAATGACAAGTTTCGATTCATATGCTTTAACAGTCAATACTAGTCTTCTAACATCTTGTATTGAACATTTTTTAGGCAATGCCAAGGTACTAAAAATAAAAGATAAATTAATATAATATATAGGGACAGGTATGGAGTGCGACAGTTACTGGCCTTAGTGATAAAAAGAGGGTTATTGTTATGGAGTCAAGCATTAGGAGAGATATTCACTTGGATGATGCAGAAGGTACTGATTGTCTTTCAACTGCTACTATCTTTGAAGAATTGGCACGTATGGGGTATGAAAAGCCTTATCAAAAGCTTACTTTTTATAAAGGATTTTTCTCTCCATAGTGGAAGTATTACATTCATACTATTACTCAATGCTTAAGTTGTAACACCCCCAAAAATCACAACGCAGCGGAATACCACATGGGGTGCTACTTCATAATACACAGCGCTAGATACAAGAGAACGACCTCTAAATGTGTCGTTTGTAAAACAATCTCGTTGATTTTCTGAAATCAAAATAATAGTTGTCCCATAATTGCATCACCATGAAAAACTTGAATGTAAAGGAATCCATGCACATCAAATAATCCAAGCATCTAATTCACCTGAGAAAAACATGCTTAAAAGTGTCAACATTAAAGTTGGTGAGTTCATAGGTTAGTTTAAATATGAATGTAAGTTTCAAATGAATGTATTTGTCCACTGTGTCATCACAGTACCATGTAAAAATCCCAAAGATTTATAAAGAATGCATGGCCAATTTAATGTCACCAAAATGTTTCAAGTATGTATTGCCACTTTATTCAAAGCACAGTAAATATCCATGTGAGTATAAAACAATGTTTACGATTACTCTAAGCTCATGAAACTGATGCACTAATATAACAGTAAGAATTCATATGTATTTGTTGGGGGCCCTGTAGTCCCAACCAATCGTAATCCGACATGTTATAACGTTCGTTTACCGAGTGATAGCTAATCACCCGAACGGGGGTTGTCAATCCCGAATAGATCTATTTCATAACATGCGCGCAGACAACATGCTATAACGTTCGTTTGCCGAGTGATAGCGAATCACCCGAACGGGGATTATCAATCCCAAATAGATCTATTTTATAACATTCGCGCTCACCCTCCAAGTGATTTACAGTTCATGACGCTGTGACGTAGACTTGTATGTACCCATCACAGGTGTCCCCTCCAAGAACACCCGGGCATTTATTTAAAGAATATGTACTCCCGTTACTGGTGTCCCCTCCAAGAACACCCGGGCAGTAACTTGTTGTTATCAGTTCAATCCGCCTAAGCTAATCCGTAATCATTTCGAATGTAAAGTATGTATTTGTGACCAAAAATGAAGTCAAATAATGTATCCCATAGCGAATTATGTAAATGAGTATGCAACCAATTTGTAATCAACCATGTAAACGCATTTGCAAACAAGCATGTTCTCACCACTAAATATATGTAATCGAGTAAAAAACAGGGGAGCTATAAACTCACCTGGATCAAAGAACCACGGATCAAAATTATCCAATTAATTCACAACCGAATCTGCAACGATCTCGACAGACCTATAATTATGTCGCTCGATAATAAATAACACGTATTAAATACGATTAAAGATGCGTTCATCGTGACGACGAAACCCATACATATTTTTTTTTTTTTTTTTCTATTTGCATACCTACTACATTCATGTGATGAAGAAAATCCATCTTGCGCGTCTTTAAACCTAACCCTTAGTATTTTTTTATAATATATACTATTTTCCATCCAATCATAACTTATCTCGAATATTTACAGAAAGTTACTATTTTTAAACTCTTCGTTTTTAAGACCGAACAATGTTCTTAAAATAATTAATTGAAATAAATTATATTAACGACCTTATTTATCACTCAAAATCGTACTCATAAGGTATTAATATTTAATTAAAATATCCGTTGACTTTACGTTGACCTTTAGTCTTGACCGCTAATATTTAATTTAAAAGCCGACAAGCCTCGGCGGCAATGTAAAACGTCATTACGAACAACTTTCGTGTTTCGCCCGGAAGGCTGAAACGGACTCGAAAGTGCTCAAATCGTTTAATTAATAGATCTGTCAGATTTAATATATATTAAAATTAACTTATTTTCTACTAAAGTGTATATTCCGATTTCACTCTAGTTTCCTCGTTATTGGGAGTTAAAAGTCCCGTTTTATATCAAAAAACGTCCGCCCAAATATTAATTATTGTTATTATTTCGTTAAACCAAATGTCTGACTTTTCAAATTTCGAATACGGAATCTCATGTTTCCATTTTCAGCTCACAATTATCCGTTATAAAAACGTTGCCAAATTCGTTTTTAGGTCAAAACTAATCCAAATTACATTTAATATTGCTTATACATTAATATCAATCCCGTTTTAATATTAATAACATATTATACTTAGACGTCGCAAGTTTCATTAGATTTTCATCACATATAACCAATTGATAATAAATGAAACAATCGAAATAATTATGGTGCAAAACAAAACGCACCCTTTTTGTGTCTGATTATCAAACCAAACAAACCCCTTTTCCGTGTTACAAAACCAAACGCACCCTCGGCGTTTTATATCCACAACCTGAGGCACCCTTGACGGCGTTAACCCACGAAACCCAAACCCGACACCATTGGTCCCCCGGCTGGTCCCGACTGCTCCCGCAGCCAACCGAAACACCCATTCGGTGTTAAACCACGAACCAAAACAAAAACAACCCTTTTGATTTCGACAGCCAACCCGACAGTCCCCGGCTGTCCCCGCAGCCAACCCGACCCAAACCAAACAAAACCAAACCACCTTTTTGGTGGGTGGCTATCACAGCCAAACACACCCTATGCGGTGGCGGCGGTGGTAAACCAAACGCACCCTTGTGGGTCGTTGGCACCCAAACGCAGCCCAGCTGCTGACCCAGACCCCAAACACACCCTTATTGTTATAATCTAAACCCACCCGCACCTTTTTCTTTATAACTCAAACCAACGCACCATGGTTGGTTTTTCTGTCGAGCCAAACGCACCCTCGCTGGTGGAAACCACAAAACGAACGCACCCTTGTGCGTGGCTGAGACAGCCAAGACCCTTGTGCGTGGCTGACCAATCGGCCCAAAACGAACACCCTTGGTGTCTCTTTATAACCAAAACGCACCCTCGTGGTGCGGTCAACAGTAAACCGAACGCACCCTTGGTGGTGCGACGGTGGTGGTGGCAAGCCGAACGCACCCTTGGTGCCTTTAAAATAAAACCGAACGCACCCTCGCCGTGTAAATATAAAACCCACGCACCCTTGGTGGGTCGTGGTGGAGGCAGCGGCGGTTGGGTGATGGTGGAGGGGTGGAGACGACGCGTGACAGCGCGTGGTGGTGCGGACCGGGTAGATCCGGGCTTGCTCTATCTTTTTGTAATTTTTGGGTTCGCCGAAAAAAGACGCCGGAAAAGTTTTCCGGCGGCGGTGACGGTGGCCGGACGTGGCGCCGAAAAATAGTTGGGAGAGAAGGAGAGTGTTTATTTGTGTGTGTGTGTAGTTAGAGATCAAATGAAATAAAAGTTATATATTTATATATATATATATATATATATATTAAACTTTTAAATAAAAGTGTCAAGTTACAAATAGTTTAGGGTTCATTTTGTAACTTTTTAATGAGTTTTTGATAATTATCGGTTCGGGACTCGTTTGAGTGACTTAACGGATGTTTCAAAATACGAAACTTGCGTCATTGTTTTCCAAATCATTTTTCTGATAAAAATGAGTATTTATTTGATAATATTTAATAAATATTTTTATAACATTTATAAAAATGTTCGTTATTTATTTGGTGAACCGGTTACGTCTCGTTCAAAAGTAAAAATAGAAATAAATTTTTAACCCGTATATTTGCGTTATCAACAAACGTTACTGAATAAAATGGTGACTAATTTATTAAATATTTTTATTTAATAAAAAGTGTAAATTAATTATAATTTAATTATTTTCTTGTTTCTAAATCTTGCGAGGGCATTTCAGTCACTTTCTGACTGTTTCCAGGTCTCGGGTAAAACTGAAAAGTTGTCTGGAATATCATTTCACATCAAATTGCTTTAGAGTCCGAGTCGTGAATACGTGATTTAGATGATCGTTCTTATAAGTCAAGCCAGACCCGAAAAGTCAAAGGGTAAGATAGTTATCATTTTATTCGAAAATTTCCGGATGTTACATAATTGCTAAATCCACTGCATGGAATGAGTTTAGTAGTTCTATGGCTTCTTTGATCATATGCTTGGCAACTAATCAGAAGTTAATTGTCTAAGTATATCTTTGATGCAATGGTGAAACACTTAGATGGAGGAAGTCAAATTCTTGATGTATCCACGTTTTCTCCAAGTTTTCATTAATCAACAACTGGGTAATATGTCAACTCACAAGAAGATTTTTGTTAATCCCTTTCACACCAAGAAAGTTTTTGCCAATATGAAGAGAGATGGAAAGGATTTCTCTGGGAGAATAACACCTTTATTTGATACTATGATGGTTCAACCTGTTGAAGAAATGGGTGAGGATCCAGATCATCTAACTGATTCCACTCCAATACCCATTATTGATCAACCATCTTCATCTTTCCAACCCAAGAAGAATAAACCATCTAAGAAGGCTCAGAGACAGGAGGCAGAGGTTCCTCAAGATGAGGCACAACATGAGGAAAGTGTACCAACACCTTCCAATAATCCACAACGTAGTGGTGAGGATAGCATGCAACTAACAGATTTGATGGTTTTATGTACTAAATTGCAAACACAGGTTCTTGATTTACAAAAAGCAAAGGATGGCTCAAGTAAGGAGATTGTTTGCTTTGCAGAAGAGGGTCCAGAGAGTTTAGAAAGGACGAAATGTCAAGACCTACAGGTTTGAAGAGACTCAGGAAGGTGTATGTCTAGGAGAGTTGAGTCCTCTGAAGACTAGGAGAGTTTGAGTGCTCCTGAAGATGCATCCAAACAGGGGAGGAGTATTGAAGATATTGATGAGGATGTTGATGTTTCTTTGGTTGATGAAACTCAAGAGAGCACAAAATTTGATGGGACTTAATGTTTGATTTGGAGTTTTTGGAGGATGATGTAATGCTTGTGAAGCTAAAGTTGATGGAAAGTTGAAACAGAGTAAGAAGATGATGAATGTACTGTTGGTGAAGCAGTTTACTAATGCTAGTATTGATGATTAGTGGTGTTCCTACATACTAGTGAGGAAAACTTTGGCTCAGACTCTTATAAGATTAAAAACAGCTAAGCCTAAGTTGTTATACCTGTGCTACAACAGCAACAACTACAAGACCCAAGGATAGAGGGGTGGTTGTACAGGAGCCAAGTGAGTTCAGAGTTCCACAAGAGACAAAACCTTTAAGTTCTAAAGATAAAGGAAAAGGTATTATGATTGAGCCTGAAGTTCCTTTGAAGAGAAAAGATCAAATTGCTTCTAGTATGAACAAATTGAAGAGTTATTCAAGTTAAGTTGGATGCTGAATTTATTTAAGAAGAGCAAAAGCTAGCAAGGAAACAAGAAGAAGAAGCCAACATAGCATTGATTGAGATGGAGGCTGATAGATTGCTGGCTGGGAGACTCCAATCAAAGGAAAGAGAGGAATTGACAGATGAGGAAAAAGCAAAACTATTTATAGAACTAATGGAGAAAAGAAGAAAGCATTTTGCTACTTTCAGAGCACAAAAAAGAGAAACAGACTCTACAAGGCACAAAAGAGGAATCAAATGTCTAATTATCTTAAGCACTTGGTGGTTATACTACAAACAGCTAAAAGGAAAGAGTTTTGATGAAATTCAAAAGTTGTTTGATAAGGAAATGAAGAGAGTAATTCTTTGTAGTATGGGTTTGAGGTGCCGTAAAGCAAGAAAGAAGGAAAAAGGTAGAGAGGAAACAACTAAAGGTAGCAGAAAGAAGATGCTTGGAAGGAAAAGAGCAGGGAAAGAACAACAGAAAGAATCCTCAAAGAAACAAAAAGTAGAGGAAGAAAAAGAGTCAGAGGAAGTTGATGAAGTTGAGCTAAAGAAGCTTTTGGTGATTAAAAAGGATGAAGATATAGCAATTGATGCTATACCACTTGCTACCAAATTACCAGTGATTGTTGATTATAAGCTTCATAAAGAGGGGATGTTAGTACATTATCAGTTGATAAGAGCAGATGGAAGTTCCAAGAGATACTCTTCAATGATAAGGATGCTGCAAGGAATAGATAGAGAAGACTTGGAAGCTCTTTGGAGGATAGTGAAGGCAAAGTATGGTGATACAAGGCCTGAAAATGAATTTGAAAGAGTGTTGTATGGAGATTTGAAAGTTATGTTTGAACCAGACATAAAAAGTGATGTATGGAGAATGTTGCAAGGATACAGGGTGACTATTTGGAAGTTGATTGATTCATCTGGAGTTCACTTTGTAAGGTTTGATAATCTTCACATTTTTATGTTGGTTGAAAGGAGATACCCCCTTACACCAATTACCATCACCAATATGCTCAACAAGAAACTTCAATCTGATCATCAAAATGAGATGTGTTATCAACTGCTGAAGCTTATGGTAAAGCAGCAAAAAGGAAAATGAAAGGTTTGAATGCATCTTCCTGAAGTGTGATGAAGACTTTTAAAGAAGAAACTTGAAGATTCAGTTTGATGACATCAAGTTTAGGGGAGGATTGTTGGGTCTTAAAAGACTTCATGGATTTTAGGAGATAGTGTGTTCAGTACATAATGGAAATTATGCTAAGTGGTTAGTACTGGTAGTATAATGTTACCACTGCTAGTTACTACTATTAGTATAATTTAGTACTGATAGCATAAAGTTACTGCTGTTAGTAGTAAAAGTTAAGACTGCTAGTACAAGTTACTACTGTTAGTGTATATTAGTACTGCTAGTACTAATGTTACTACTGCTTATGTTTATTAGTGCTGCTGGTGGAAAGATTACAACTGTTTGAAGACTTTCTACTGTCAAGAGGATAAAGACGAATTAAAGAGATAAAGATTGTTTGGAGAACAAGAATGCGTGTGAAGATAAGTGTTGAGATATTTATGTACAAGATATACATAATGTATTTATTTAGAAGATTACGTTTATGTTTAGAAAAGATTGAGATATCTTAGGAATATATTGTAAGCTGACTAGGACTCCTTGGTGTATAAAAGGAGACCCTAGGGTATGTAGTTTATATCTCTCATATCACAAAAACACGCAGACATATCATTATCAGTTTTCATAGTTGTCAAAGTCGATTAAGAAAAGCTTCAAGGTTGTAAACCCTAGTACTAAGATAGAGTACTCGTTTAATAATATCGAAGCGTTTTTTTACATCTTGTGTTCATTCATTCATACTTACTGTTTCATTGATTTTACTTCTAGAGTATTAAGGTGTAGATTTCGCATACACTTTAATATACATACAAAGTTTCTACAACAAGTTATTTTGGATTCATCCAAGGTAATTTAACCTTAGACAACCTAAGGAATCGATCTAGGTTTGGGATCAACACAACTCAATTCGAACAACCTAAGTCCAACAACCCAAGTCGAACAACCTGAGTCGAACAACCCAAGTCGAACAACCTGAGTTGAACAACTTAAGTCGAACAGCCTGTGTCGAACAACCCAAGTCGAACAACCTGAGTCGAACAACTCAAGTCGAACAACCTGAGTCGAACAACCCAAGTCGAACAACCTGAGTAGAACAACTCAAGTCGAATAACCTGAGTCAAATAACTCAAGACGAACAACTTAAATTTCTTAAATTATACGGTTTATTTCTTTGACTTGTAAATTCTCGTGAAACATTTACGTGTCTTTCCCGGTTTTATCAAGAATTATAAAATCCCGTGTAGTTTGAAGAATTAAATCATTTAAAAGACAACTTATTTAAACACAATTTCTTTCTACCACCGTCCGATCAAACAAGTAATCTTTTAACATACATACTTCACAATGACGACTCTTTATGACAAAGTGATTCTTTAGGGTGCTGACAATCGTCCACCTATGTTGGAAAAGGATATGTACGATTTTTGGAAAAGCGTAATGGAGCTATACATGATGAATAGACAACATGGAAGAATGATTCTTGAATCCGTTGAAAATGGTCCAATCATTTGGCCTTTAATTGAGGAAAATAGAGTGACACGACCAAAGAACTATTCTGAGTTATCTGCTATGGAAGCAATTCAAGCTGATTGTGATATCAAAGTAACAAATATCATTCTCCAAGGACTACCACCTGAGATCTATGCGTTGGTTAGCAATCATAAAATCGCCAAGGAACTATGGGAAAGAATTCAACTTCTCATACAAGGAACTTCATGGACGAAACAAGAAAGATAGTGTAAGCTTTATGATGAATTCAATAAGTTTGCTTATAAGAAGGGGGAAACACTACATGATTTTTACTTGAGATTTTCACTGCTACTCAATGACATGAACATCTACAATACGAAACTGGAACAATTTTAAGTGAACACAAAGTTTTTGAATACTCTTCCTCCTGAGTGGAGCAAATTTGTGACTGATGTCAAATTGGTTGGGGATTTGCACACAACTAACATTGATTAGCTTCATGCTTATTTAGGACAACATGAATTTCATGCAAATGAGGTTCGTTTAATGCATGAACGCAACTCAGATCTGCTTGCATTGGTTGCAACCCATCAGATGACTCAGTCTCCTTATCAAACTTATCAAAACTCGTACAAAAACACTCAATTTCAACCATAATTTTCACCATATCAGTCTCCACAGTATGGATCACCTTATTAGTCTCAATAATACTCAACTCATCATTTATCAACACCTCTTTCACTCACTTATCCATCTAATGATTATCAATCATCATTTCACCACAACATTTATTCTCTATCATCATCCATCCCTCAATTAGAATATGCTCCCACAGTTAACCACCAATCTGAATTTTTCCAACCAGACTCAGGTCTAACTATTCTAGTGTTCTAAAAAGGTGACGATGCCATCAATCACATGATGTCTTTCTTGACTGATGTTGTCACTTCCCGCTACCCTACTACCAATAATCTGCTGAGGAATTTGTCAAACCCAAGGCAACAAACTACCATTAATAATGGAAGAGTGACATTACAACCAATACAGGGGAGGGACAAAACATCTTTAGCTAAGGGTTACTTCAAGGACATACACTCAGGAGCAAGTGGAAAGCCAATTCTGGGAAATATGTGAGTATATGAGAGATGTAGATATGAAGGACTGTTATTTGTTCAACTGGCAAAGGGAGGCCATATGTCCTAACAATGCACTAAACCTAAGAGGAAACAGGATGATTCTTGGTTTAAGGATAAAGTGTTGTTGGTACAAGCTCAAGTAAGTGGTCAAATTCTACATGAGGAGGAACTTGCATTTTTGGCAGATCCAGGAATTCTAGAAGGACAAGCCACACAGACTGTCATTACTCATAATGTTGTTTATCAAGCCGATGAGCTGGATGCATATAACTCTGATTGTGATGAACTCAACACTGCCTAAGTTGTTCCTCATGGGGCAATTTATCTTATTATGGTTCAGATGCTCTTGGGAGGTACTAAATATGATAATATGAATATATATAGGCTTATCAAGTTGTGTAGGCGATGTCGTCTTCTGATCGGTCGAATGTTGGACTCATTAGAGCTGAAATAACTGTGATGCAATTATCATTCCTTATTCTCAGTATGTGATTGAATCACAACAGGCAGCTGTTCAAAATTCTAACTCTTCTGCACAACAAGATGCACTGATATTATCTGTGATTGAACAACTAAAAACCCAAGTAGTTAATTGTACCAAGATAAATCTGGACAATAAAAGTGTCAATGTACTTTAATGCTGCAGCTTGAAAGAGTTGTAGTCTAAGTAAAGAATCAGTTAAAGTTTGAAAGAAGGACAAAATGTTTATCTTTAAGGTCAGTAATAATACCGTTTCAGATTATGTGCCACAGTCTGTTAGACATTGATCGTCTTAAATCAAGCACTTTCATTTGAACATTTAAAGAAAGGAATCATTAATGTCAACAGTTATCTTCTCAAAAATGATCTTAGGAAGGAAGAATCTTTCTAGAACAATCGATAGAGAGATTGCGGTGACCGTAACGTTAGTAGCGAACTACATAGACGATCAAACAACTAGATATATGTTTTAAATAGATTCAATCTGCACAAATGTTTAATGTTGTCGAACCTCAGTTTTTATTTGATTCATACCAACTAAACAAAGCTCTAGGTTTTCAAGAATTTTTCTTATGAAGATAAGACTCAGCAGTTGAAACCAAAGCTTTATGGGGAATTTTTGGGGGTTTTTTTAATGTCATAAGAATACCGAGTGCTAGTGATTCATGACTCGAAGAGACTCTAATGATCGCGCTCGTATAGTCGCTACACTTCATAAAACGCATTTTTCAAAACAATATTCTATGATGTTAGAAAAGAAAGTTAATACTACACCAGTCGATTATGCTGTCCTTAATCAACTTTCTCAAGATTTTGAAAAACGATTTGTTCCACAAACTGAATTATCTGCTGAACAAGCCTTTTGGTCTCAGAATTCTGTAAATTCTCCAGAACCCACTCTTTCTAGTATTAGACCACCCAAAGTTGAGGTTTTCAAAAAGAAATCCTATAGTCAGCATGGTTAATACGAGTTTGAAGAAACTTAAATACCATCTTGCTGGTTTTGACGTAGTTGTCAAAGAAAGAACCATACCCACAGCCATCACTGAGGGCTCATGGGGGTTTGAACATACAAAAGCTTGTTTTAGGGGTGAAATAATTCTATTTGTAAAAACTCTGAAGGACTTATTTAATACATTCTATCAATATTTGATTGATGAACTTTTGGAAGTCCAAAATGTCTTCTATCAAATGGAACATGTTGTGGAAAAACATCGTGTTGAGTCAAAAACATTTGAAGTGAAAATGAATCAAGTTTTGAACGAAAATGAACGACTCTTAGAACAAGTCATTAACAAAGGATTATTGTAACTTAATTTTGATTTATTCTGTGGATATTGTCTTTGATGAATGTGATGAATGTGAAAAAGTGTCTAAAACTTGAGGATGAGCTTCTCATCAAAAGGATTTCATTGGAAAAAGAGATTTACGATTAAAAAAAAAACTGTTCAAAAGTTTTACCACTCTTGAAAAAACATTGATCTTTTAGGAAGTTGATACTCAACATAATTAGGAAATTTTTCAAAGGAACCAATTCTGTTTTTTCAATCAAAGTGCTAAGTTTTGATCAATTTGTTTTGAATTAAATGAATTTGAAAGCTCAGTCCCAAGAGGAAAGACACGGTAAGTAAAAGAGAGAATTAATCTCTAAGTAGAAAAAATGAATGAGGATTTAAGATTAAATAGGACCATAGAAGAGATGGAAACAATAAATATTAAATTGGATCATAGGGATTACGGTTTACTTGGCTTATTGTCAAAGATTATTGCTGAGATATGTGCATTTGAAAACAAACCTTATAAACAACTTTATGACTCGATTTTTTAAAACCAGCACGCATTTCGATCAAAAGAACAATTTGATGATTTGATTAATCAAGTATCTAAAGTCCGTGGAAACTTTGATTTATAGGCTAGTCTTCAGGAAAGAGTTTGAAAATTTACAAGCTCTCAAGGATGACTTAAGGAAACTAAAGGAAAAGCTCTAGGTGATAATGTTGTTACGAAAACCCACACTATTGAATCCAGAAATGACTTAAGATTGTTCGTGAAACATTATCCTAAAATGTTAATAAAACGACAGCTCCACTCTGCCTTAATATTCAGCACACTCTAAGAAGAAGCTACAGTTTTTGGGATCTAGTTTGACATGTTAAATCAAAATTTCTCTAGATCATTCCTTAAATCTGCCTGTAGGTATGCTAAACTTAATTCAGAAGTTGATTCCACATCAGTAAATACATGCTCGGAGTGTCAAACAATACTGTTAGAAAAATTTGTGGTTGTGAACCCAAAGAATAAGGACAAAAGAGTTAGATTTACTGAATATGTCACATCCTTAGGAAACACAATCATAAAAATAGCCTCTACATCAAACCTAGTTTCTAACAAACCTATGTTGTCTTCTACAGGAGTAAAACCGTCTACTAGTGCAAGCGGAGCGATCACACCTTCGGTATTAATACAAAGAAAGACAAGATTCGGCAAACACCAAGTAGTACTTAGAAGAATAAAGTAGAAGCCCGCCCTATGAACCTTAAATCTAGTTTGAAAAATAAAGATTGTGTTGTTCAACCTAAAGGAACTGCTCATGTGCAGCATTCTAAGATTAATGCGAATTCTGAACTTAAATGTGTTAAGTGTAATGGTTGCATGCTTTCTGATAATCATGATTTGTGTGTTCTTGATTTTATCAATAATGTGAATGCTTGTAATAAATCTAAATCTGTTAAGAAGAGTTCAAAGAGAAAAGTTTGGAAACCAACAGGCAAGGTATTTACAAACATTTGGATTACCTCTGGAGACCTACTGGTCGGGACCTTTCATTATAGTAGGAAATGCGTAACCCTTTAAACTTGGATTACAACAAACTACTGAAGTACCAATTAGGAAAACTACTCTAGAAAATGAAACACCTAAGCCTGTTGTAACATTGGTTTACTTAAGGAAACCTAGGAAATCTCAAAATAATGTTCCTGTAAGCAAATCTAAGGTTCTTAAATTTATATCTGCTAACAAAAATGAACCCAGTCAATCTTAGGGATCCATAGTTTCTGATGTTCCATCTTCCTTCTTTGAGACTGTAGGTCGGTCCAAATAATAATTGTTCTCTGGTATTTAGACTCCGGCTGCTCCAAGCATATGACCGAAGATCGTTCTCAGCTCACCAATTTCGTCAATAAGTTTTTGGGTGAAGTCAAATTCGAAAATGATCACATGGCAAAGATTATAGGATATGGTGATTATCAGATTGGAAATATTACGATCTCAAGGGTTTACTACGTGGAAGGACTTGGACATAACTTATTCTACGTTGGATAATTTTGTGATTAGAACCTTTGAAGTTGCTTTTCTTTTTTATTTTTGTTTTAACACACCTGCTTCATTTGTAATATAGAAGGTGTTGACCTATTGACTGGATCTTAAGGAAACAATTTATATACACTGTCTCTTTGAGATATGATAGCGTCCTCTCCGATATGTCTCTTGGTTAAAAGGCTCCTCAAAGACTCTAAAGTACTGGCTATGGCACCGTCGTTGTCTCATCTGAACTTTTGGTTACTATTAACATTTTAGCTAGACATGGTCTTGTTCCGAGGTCTCCCTAAGCTTTAAATTCAAAAAAAGTACACTTGTGTTTGATTATGTATGGGTTAAAAGCAAGAAGAAACCCCAAAACCTAAATTGGTGACAACCTATCAAGGAAAAACTTTATCTGTTACACATGGATCTTTGTGGACCAATGTGTGTCGCAAGCGTTAATGGAAAAAAGTACATCCTCGTCATCGTTGATGATTACTCTCGATTCACATGGGTTAAGTGCTTAAGGTCAAAAGATGAAGCTCCAGATTTCATAATCAATTTCTAAAAGGATGATCAAGTGCGGCTTAAGACACTGTCCGACGCATCAAACGATAATGGAACTGAGTTTGTTAATCAAACATTGCGTGAATATTATGAGAAGGTTGGCATCTCTCCTGAAACATCTGTTTCTCGCTCTCCACAGCAAAATGGTGTCATTAAAAGACGTAATCGTACGCTAATTGAAGCTGCCCGCACAATGTTAATTTATGAAAAAGCTCCATTATTCTTATGGGCAGAAGGAGTGGCTACCAGATGTTACACCCAAAATCGCTCCATCGTACATCTTCGCCACGGCAAAACCTCATATGAGCTCTTACATGAAAAACCTCCCGACTTATCATTTTTTCATGTATTTGGTGCACTCTGCTATCTGACAAATAATAGTGATAACTTGGGTAAGTTACAACCGAAAGCTGATATTGGTATTTTCATTGGCTATGCACCCACAAAGAAAGCATTTCAAATTTACAACAGACGTACCAGACGAATAATTGAGATCATTTATGTAGATTTTGATGAGCTGACTGCGATGGCTTCTGAACACAACAGTTCAAGACCGCGCTTCATGAGAAATGATCCTGCAAACAATCAGTTACGGACTAGTGCCAGACCCTCCTTCTTCAACTCCGTTTGTACCACCGTCAAGAAACAATATTAGGATATTTTTTGTTTCAACCATGTGTGATGAATTACTCACTCCTCCACCAGTGTTTTTACCCACCACTGAAGTCGTTGCTCCAATTCATGAAGTAGTTGCTCTAGTTCCCGCTGTATCAACTTGTTCACATTCTTCAACAAATGTTGACCAAGATGCACCATCACCAAGTCATTCTCAAACAACACCCGAAACTCAACCTCCCGTCATTCTTAACGATGTTGAGGACGAAAATCATGTTATTGGAAATTGCACACATTAATGGGTAATGATCCGTACTTTGGTATCCTAATTCCAGAAATCCCTTCTGATCAATCTTCATCGTCGGATTCTATTCATACAATTGTGCATCCCAATCACCAAATTTCTGAACATAATAGCAAATAGACTAAGGATCATCCACTTGAAAACATAATCGGTGAACTCGCTAGATAGACCGTTTCGTCAAGGCCTTACAATCACTTCATTTGAAGCAAGCTCTTTTCTGTTCTATGATGCTTTCCTCACTACTGTTGAACCCAATACGTATAAGGATGCTTTGGCTCAATCTTGCTGGATCGAATCAATGCTAGAAGAGCTCAATGAGTTCGAACGCCTTAAAGTATAGGAGCTCGTACCCCGACCAGAAAAAGTTATGGTTATTACTTTGAAGTGGATCTACATAGTGAAGCTAGACGAACTGGGAGGTATTCTAAAGAATAAGACTCGATTAGTGGCTCGTGGTTACCATCAAGAAGAGGGAATTGATTTTGAAGAGTCTTTTGCTCCGGTTGCAAGTTAGAACGGCTTAGGAAGGATTTTTCTCGCGTTTGCCGCTTACATGAACATGGTCGTTTACCAAATGGATGTCAAAACTGCATTTTTGAATGTTAATTTGTGGAAAGAGGTTTATGTTAGCCAGCCGGACGGTTTTGTGGATCCAGATAACCCCAATCACGTGTACAAGCTAAAGAAATCTCTTTAAGGTTGTGAAACAAGATCCATGCGCGTGGTATGAATGTATTCTTCGTTCTTGATATCCCAAAAGACTTCTCCAAAGGCTCAGTGGGTCCTACTTGTTCATCCATAGGAGGCAAGGAAATTATTCTGGTATAAGTATATGTCGATGATATTATTTTGCTAGCATCTACACCTAAACTTTGTGACTATTTGCTAAATTATGTGTTCAAACATTTAAGATTGGTCATGATGGGCAAATCTCATTTTTCTTAGACAACAGATTTTTCAAACATCCAGAGCATCTTTATTAAACGTGAAAATAGCCTTGAATCTTTAAAGAATATGGTTTGACTCTTGTGACCTAGTGGAATACTCTAAAGGTGAAAAAATCAAACTGGGATGAGGATAAAGAAGGGAATCAGTTGATCCGTACACTATCATGGTATGATTGGCACCTCTTTATCTCACTCAGCCAGTAGGAACTGACCTTACAATTTGTATATGCTGTGTGCCCTAGTATCAGGCTCGGCCTACCGAAAAGCATTACATGCGGTTAAAAGAATCTTTTGGTATTCTAAACGGGAACCGTTCAATCAGGGACTATGGTATCTGAAGGATTCTTCAATTGCACTAACAGCATTTGCAGATGCGGATCATGCTGGTTGTCAAGATACACGCCGTAGCACATCTGGTAGTATGCAGTTTCTGGGAGATAGACTTGTTAGCTGGTCATCAAAAAGGCAGAAAAGCGTTGCGATATCCAGTACGGAAGCTGAATATATTGCTATGTCGGGATGTTGTGCTCAAATTCTTTAGATGAGATCACAGCTTACCGACTATGGCCTTGGATTCAATAAAATTCCAATGTACTGTGATAACAAAAGCGCTATTGCCTTAAGCTGCAACAATGTTCAACATTCCAGGTCGAAGCATATAGACATCAGATTTCACTTTATCAAGGAGCATGTTGAGAATGGGGTGATTGAACTTTACTTTGTCAATACGGAGTATCAACTGGCGGACATCTTCACAAAAGCCCTTGCAAGAGAAAGAATTAAATTTCTTATCAACAAGCTGGGAATGCGGAGTTTTACGCCGGAGACTCTGAAACAATTGGCAGATGAAGTTGATGAATAGTGGTGGTACCTATTCAAATATCCTGTATCATATGTATATATATTAAAACCATAAAAACCAAAAAGATTTTTTATTTTTCAGAAATTTTTATAAAAACAAAATACAAAAATATATAAAACCAAAGACAAAATTAAAAAATGAGAAAAATATAAAAAGAGGTAATAATGGCATGTCTTCTGACAATCGATAACATTTACGGCCTTAGAAATGTCATTCAATAATGATACGAGGCTGTAAATGAAGTTCGAGCAGAAGTTCAATAGTTTTTCAAAACATGCCAAATGGCTTGCTATTATTTCAGATAGCAACCCGGTCATCATCTTAAAGGCAAGTATTTCAAAAAGAAAACTTGACCTCTCAACGGGAATTTATTCTCGGGCATGGTCTACTTTATGACCATGCAAAGGCTTGTGTTCCGTGCTTCCTATATTATCATGAGTGTACGTGTCAGTGCACTTATGTGTTAAAATAAGAGAAATCTTATTTCATGGTGTTTGATTTTCAAAAATAAAACATTAAGTCATCAGAAAATGCTTTTTCTAAGACATTCGACTTCTCAAACAATGACTACAGCTCTTTAAATAGAAAACGGGTCACTGTTTGAGGGGGAGAAAATGTCAAATTTCTTCTTCATAATAATAATATGCTCATAAAGAAAAAGGTTTTAAATAATAACGGAATATCTCTCTTAAGGAAAGTTAATTAAGTTTAGCTTATGTGTGCCTTATATGTTATTTGTTTAAGCCTTTAGGGAATATTTTGCAAAATTAAGTCTATAGGTATGATAGTATAAACATTAGGGACTAATTGTGCTATTTGTTTAACTTATAAATGCCTTATAAAACTTATCTATGCAAAATAAAAGGGTATTGAAACTTGAGGGGCCAAATGTGTCAAAAATGAAAATCATTTTATAACATCACTCGACCCCGTCTCTTTACACACACTTAAGTTATATTTTTTCCTCCCTCTCCCACACACGATCGCCACCCATCCATCCATCATTTCAAGTCGTTTTCAAGCCTAAGGTACAACATATAAATCGTTCTACATTACCTAACCTACCAACATCTCAAAGGAATTTGGTTTTCATCCATTTTTGATCTCAAAATCCCTAATTCTCAAATTAGGGTTCTTGAAAATCAAACTGGCTAAAAAGCCAAATTAGTTGAGGGGTTTTGTAGTTTTTGGTGTGTAATGTACTAGTTTAACTCAGTTTTATGTATGCTTAACATATGAATCGAATATGATTAATTGTTTGTACGAAAATTTAGGTTTTTGAGTTTCAATGTAATATGTTAATGGGTTTTGTGTGGGAATGTTGTTTTAAGCATTCTTGAATGTGTTTGAATCATTAAAACATGCCCTTGATTGTAGTGTGTTGTATAAATGTGCGTTAATGGTTAAATGTGCTCGTTTTGTGTATGCTATTGATGATTCTGTGGATTCACGTTGTTATCATGTCCCTAAGCGTGGTTCTTGTGATTTAAATGCTAGTACATCAAGTTTGAATGCTTAAAAATGACTTGATTGCGAAATGTTAACAATGAACCGAACAACATGTTGTCTTTTGGAACCGAACAACATGCACTCTTTGTGAACCGAACAACTTAGTTGATAGTAGGAACCGAACAACTAGTGTTATTAGGAACCGAACAACTTAGTTGATAGTAGGAACCGAACAACTAGTGTTATTAGGAACCGAACAACTTAGTTGATAGCAGGAACCGAACAACTAGTGTTAGTAGGAACCGGACAACTTAGTTGATAGTAGGAACCGAACAACTAGTGTTATTAGGAACCGAACAACTTAGTTGATAGCAGGAACCGAACAACTGTTGTTATTAGGAACCGAACAACTTAGTTGATAGCAAGAACCGAACAACTGTTGTTACTTAGAACCGAACAACCCTGAAGTTAGAAGGAACCGAACAACTTAGAGCACTATGGAACCGAACAACTCAGTGTATTAAGGAACCGAACAACTTCATGTCCTTTGGGAACCGAACAACTTAGTTGATAGCAGGAACCGAACAACTGCTGTTACTTGGAACCGAACAACCCTGAAGTTAGAAGGAACCGAACAACTTAGAGCACTAAGGAACCGAACAACTCAGTGTATTAAGGAACCGAACAACTGCATGTCCTTTGGGAACCGAACAACTTAGTTGATAGCAGGAACCGAACAACTGCTGTTACTTGGAACAGAACAACCCTGAAGTTAGAAGGAACTGAACAACTTAGAGCACTAAGGAACCAAACAACTTAGTGTATTAAGGAACCGAACAACTGCATGTCCTTTGGGAACCTAACAAGTAGTATACTTAAGGAACCGAACAACTTGATCATTAAGGATCCGAACAACTATTTTTCTTCCTTAGAAATCATGTTTTCCTCCAAGACCCAAAACACTATCAAATTTTCAATTTAAAAGGCGATTTAAGATTTTTAGTTAGCTTAAGTTGTCATTTTAAATGGATAGATCTTAATAAGTGCAAAAAGTCTTAAAGTTCCTAATTCTTAAGAAACGTTCACATCATGAATCAACTTTACGTGCTCACTCAATAGGTCTCTATAGTATATTGTATAAAATTGGTTGTACATAAACTGTATTGATCCTATCTTAGCAGAATCATGGATACTACAAGAGCTCAGCAACAGGCACTAGATGATGAATTAGTCGCCCCTGCTGACCGTCTTAAGATAGGGAAAAGCAATCTCCGACTAAGCTCAATTCTCAAATCCAAGGAACCTACTCTTCAAGTGGCATTAGATGCTCTCAAACTCACTCCATTCTACAATGCATTTGAGATCTCTGCTGATGTACCAGAAATATACATGCAAGAGTTCTGGGTCACTGTCTCCAGACATCATTCTTCACTTCGTTTCAAGTTGAATGGAAAAAGTCACACTGTTAACGTTGACAACTTCAGAGATATGCTCAAGATTTGCCCTAAACTCCCTGGTCAGATATTTGAAGAACCCCCACTTGAAGAGGAGATCCTATCTTTTATTAGAGACCTTGGACACACCGGGGAGATCAAGTTTTTATCCGATGTCAACGTCAATCACATGCATCAACCATGGAGATCATTTGCTGCCATAATCAACAAGTGTCTAAGTGGAAAAACTACTGCTCTGGAGAGTCTTCGACTGTCACGTGCTCAAATTCTTTGGGGAATGTATCATAACAAGACTGTTGATTATGTCTACTTGTTGTGGGAAGATTTAGTGTATCAAGTGGAAAACAAAAATTCTAAGAAGAACAATGACATGTACTATCCACGATTCACCAAAGTCATTGTAGACTACTTCATGGCAAAGGATCAGGGAATCCCAAGGAGAAACAAGATGTTTTGGCACTATGCCAGGGATGACTTCATGTTCACCACAGTAAGAGTCATTTCTAAACATCAGGACACACAAGTATACGGTGCTATTCTCCCTCAGCACTTGACCAATCAAGCTATGTTGGAGTCCGAAGCCTACATGACTTACCGTGCTTATGCTACTGGTGAAAAGACTCCAAAACCAAAAACTACAAAGAAGAAAGCTGATTCTGAATCATCTCCCAAGACGAAGTCTACTCAAGCTTATAAAGGTAAAAGAATCATAACCTTAGCTAAGGGAGATAACCTGCCAAAAAGAAGCAATCTGTATCAAAGTCAAAAGGTCTAACGGTGCTATCTGAAGTCGCTTTGACTGAAGCTCAACAGATGAAGATTGCTATTGAAAGGAGCAAGATACAAACTCACAGCTCTCACGCCAGTGGCTCAGGTGATGGAGTTGACACTCAGTCAAAGGTTCCTGATGAGCCATAACAAAACATATCTGGTATAAATGAAGGAGCTGGTGACAAACCAGAGGTTCCCGATGTACCCAAATACAGATCAGAGAGTGAAGAAGAATCTTAGACATTCAGTCAAGGAGAGGATGATGAAGAAAATGATAAGCATGACAGTGAAGATGACAATGACGAGCATGACAGTGAAAGTGACAATGATGATGAAGATGATGATCAAGAAAATGTCAGTAGAGAAACTCAATCAGATGATGACGGAGATAATTTTGTTCACCCAAACTTGTCCATATACAAAGCAGATGACCAGGAAAAAGAAAAAGAAGAAGAAAAAGCAAATGATGATGATGAAGTGTCTTTTGTTCAGATGGTTTCAACACCACCTGATTATGAAATTACGGATGAAGAAGAAAATCAAGAGAATGATGATAATGTTATGGGAGGAGAACAAGAAGATGAGGAAGATGAGGAACTATACGGAGACTTGAATCTCAACCTGAATAGAAGAGATGTGGAAATGACAGATGCTCAAACTAATCAAGAGACGGAAGAGGTTCACGTGACTTTGAATACTGAACCTCCAATAGTACAACAACAAAGCTCCTCTGTTTCATCAGATTTGGTGTCTAAATTCATTAATCCAACTCCAAACACAGGTATCGACTCAATTTTAAATACAACTACTCAATCTGGTATTCCTGTCAATGTATCAGTTTCCGTCACTACTACGACACCTTCTTTTGACACTACAAGTCCTCAAACACCCATTCTAATCATTCAACCTCAACAACAAACACATGATTCCACAACAACAACAACTATTCTAGCAACAACCTTGCCAAACATCCCCAACTTTGCATCTCTATTCGCTTTTGAACGAAGGGTATCCTCATTAAAGACTGAACTATCTGAGCTTAAACAAACCAATCAATTTGCTGAAGCTTTATCGTCTATTCCGGGCATTGTTGATAACTACCTTGCATCTAAGATGAAAGATGAAGTGAACTTGGCTATTCAGCTAAAATCAAACAAGCTTAGAGAATAAGCTCAAGTCGAGAATGATGAATTTCTTAACCAGATAGAATCAAACATTAAGGCCATAATCAAGGATCAGGTTAAAACTCAGGTTAAAGCTCAAGTATCCAAGATCTTGCCAAAGGTTGAGAAGTTTGTCACAGAATCTCTAGGAGCTGAAGTGTTGGCTAGATCGTCCAATCAACCTCAGACATCTTACGCTGCAGCGGCATCTCTCTCAGAATTCGAGTTAAAGAAGATTCTCATCGACAAAATTGATGAAAATAAATCAATGAACAGATCAGACGTTCAGAAAAATCTCTACAATGCATTGATCGAATCGTACAACTCGGACAAAGACCTCTTTGCTTCTTATGGTGATGTTGTGACCCTAAAGAGAGGACGTGATGATCAAGACAAAGATGAAGAACCCTCCGCTGGATCAAACCGAGGGACGAAAAGAAGGAGATCAGGCAAGGAAGAGTCATCAAAAGAAGCAACTCAAAAGGAGTCTAAGTCTACAAGTTCTTCCAAAGGTGCAACCAGATCTCAACCAAAATCATCAAGCAAGTCTGCTCAAGCAGAGGAGCATGGTCCAAGGGTTGATGATTTGGAAAAACCATCACATCAAGAGTTTAACACAGGAAATGATGATGTATCGCCTGCAAGAGAGGTAACAGATGTTGATGCACGACTGTGGAATCTACCAGGCTCTCAAACTCCTGATCGTGAATGGAACAAAACAAAGACTGTTGACGACCGACCTCCTCAATCATGGATGACTCAGCTGGCTCAAGCTTCAGGCACACAATCCTCGTTTAATGAGTTTCTAGCTACTCCCATCGACTTCTCTGCCTTTATCATGAATCGGCTCAAGATTAACAATCTGACTCAAGATGTGTTGACCGGTCCAACATATGATCTCATGAAAGGCACATGCAAGAGTGTAGTGGAATTAGAATACCACTTGGAAGAAGTATTCAAAGCTACTCATGATCAGTTAGATTGGCATAATCCTGAAGGAAGATCGTATCCCCATGATCTCAGCAAGCCCCTTCCTTTAATTCAGAATGCACGAGGTCGTCAAGTTATCCCTTTTGATCACTTCATCAATAACGATCTCGAATATCTGAAAGGAGGGAGCTTAAGTCAAAGATACACAACCTCAATTACCAAGACGAAGGCTGCTGAGTACGGTCATGTTAAATGGATTGAAGACAAAGTTCCTAGAAGTATATGGAGCTCGGTACAAGTTGTCTACGACAAGCATGCCTACTGGGGAACATATCACTGGGGTCCAAAACGTCAGTCATTCTATGGATATGCTACCAACATGGAAACTTCAAAAGATGTCTACTCAAGACACAGGATAATTGTTGTTACCAGTCTCAAGATCATGGAGTTCTTTGGCTACAAACATTTGGAAGAGATTATTGTTCGAAGACAGGACGATCAGCTGTACAAGTTTTGAGAAGGCGACTTCAAAAGACTTCGTCGCCAAGACATTGAAGATATGTTACTTCTTCTTGTTCAAGGAAAGCTGACCAACCTCAATTTGGATGAACGGTTTGCACTAAATGTGGCTTTGAGAATGTACACGAGACGCATTGTCATTCAAGAACGTGTGGAGGATCTACAACTGGCAGTTGAAAGCTACCAGAAGAAGATAAACCTCTCAAGACCAGACTCATACCGTTCAGATCTTCGAAAAATAACTCCCTACACTGCTTACCCTAATATCCAAGGCATTATATATCAAGATGACATGGACAAAAATCGTTTGATGCGCACTGATGAGCTTCACAAGTTCAGTGACGACACACTAAACCATGTTCGTACCGCTCTCAATGATATTGCTACTAGGATTCAAATGGAGTACTTTCCAAAGAGAAAATGGACCAAACAAGACAAGCAGAGAGCTCGGGTGATGATAAATGCCATTGACAAGAAACTCAAAGATAGAAGGTTGATGCGTAGTCTGGAAAAGTTTGTTGGTGGAAGACCTTATAGAGGAGACCTTCGGCTGCTACAAAGAACCATATGATTCTATCATATGATGTTCTTATCACTCAGGTCAAATCTCGTAAATAATTTAAACTTGTGAATTTGTAGATATGTAGTGTAGACTTATGGTGATAATAAGAAGTGCTCGAGTATAAAATTTTTCAAGAATTTCTTGGTAAATTCAAAATTTTCTTCAAATTATTGTACTTAGCACTATCTTATATACCCTCAAATATTGAGGGGGAGCATTATAATGTTCCTATTAGATATTTTGTAACATTTTGTCCCCAAACGTTTAATCAATTGATATCTAAAATATCAAGGGATTAACATTTTGGATAAGGGGAGAAAATATGATTAAACAGCATCTAATTTATATTGAAATGTGATTGTATAAAATGGACTCATTGCACTCCACACTTAGATTTTGGTTTTGATTGTGATGAATACCCAAAAGACCGACCATGTACTTAAATTTATGGAGTTATAAAGTGGTTAGGCATAGGTATTCAAATCCCAAGATCCAACCAGAACCGGAGGGATCTACCCAGGGATATCCATTAGTTAGTCTAGAAGTCCTTAGGTATGATACAAAAGGAGTAAAAGTGAGAATAGGGAAAAGTGCCGAATGAGATGGAGCTAGCACTGGAATAAACCCAACAAGGTGTTAGTTATGAAGTCTCGGTAAGCGCTGAAGGGGTTGAAGAATTAAAAAGAATTATAAGGATAAAGGGTGAAAAGAAAGAAGCCCTCCATACACTTAGGCAGAAACCGGGTCAATACATAAACTGTCAGAAACACTAAGGTGTTGTCTGACATTGAAGACTGTCATTGACCCAGTTTTTCTATGAACAACCCTCCCTAGCCACTCAAGGTCTCTCAACAGACTCTTGTTTCATTTCTCACGAAGATTACACGCATTTCTATCAACTTTTTCACTCCGAGTTAGTTGATATTGAAAAGGTGGCAGTCTGCTCCAGCCTCCGATCACTAAAAGCAAAGTGCACAATTGAGTCTAGAGCCAAAAGAGATCATCCATAAATCTCATTAGGACACTTGTCAAAATTATGCTTGCTATCTCACACAATGTGAATAACGAGAAATATATATAAAGAGTCCTACGCATTATCCTTGTGATTTTGTTAGAACACCCGAGTGATATTTTCACAATGAAGATGGAAATCCTGCTTGAGTCAACATCAAACAAGCTCATGGTAGGTGACTTGTGCGATTCTATACGAATCAAACTTGTGACAACTGGAAAGAAACAATGGTGCGATTCTATAAGAATCAAACTTGTTCCAGGTTATGAATTGACGATTGATGATGAATTTTTGAAATGATTAACACTCTCGATGTGTCACAAAACCACTTTAGCAAGTGACACGTCGATTGATTTTCAAATCGATTTTCTATTTCAATCGGTGAGACAGTAACTCACTGGTTCACTCTTATCGTGCTGTCTGCTTTGAGACGTTCCGATAATGAGAACATGCTGAGTTTGATGAATCTGATACACATATGTTAGAAAGACTCAATGCTTCAGCTGGAAATCCTGTCAAGGAGATTCTTCTTAAGTTGAATCTACCTGATCACGGGTCGATCCTTACTGATTCGAAGGTTACTCTAACCAAACACGAGCGAATGACAAAGCCATATTCGCCCCCTGCTTTATTGCTAACGGTTTTAATGCAGGATACTTAAAGATGGAGGTGAAGGTACCTGATTCTAGCTGACTCAAAAGATTCATAACCACATGTTTATACCCGACCAACAACCATAAAGACTTCATGAAAGCTCAAGTACATGTTTCAAGACTTCCGCTACTCTGATACCGTACGTCTTTCTTGAAGTGATGAAGTATTAAAGTCAAAGAATGCCTATGAAGTTATCATCACACTAATACCGAATGTCTTTCTCGAAGTGATGAAGTGTTAAAGTTAAAGAGTTTCAAGAAAGATGCAATATTAAAGGTTTTCAAGTCAGCAATCAAGAAATGTATGAGCATATCGGTCCAGAAGTCATGAGTTCACAAGATGGAAAAGTTAACAAGATAACGTAAAGAGATTATGCTTGGTTGATGATCTCAAGGTGTTCAAGATCACATTCAAGTTAAGATAAGGAAACAAGCTCAAACCTAAAGTCAATAATCACTACATCAAATCATAAGTTAATGATCAAAGTTAAATGAGCTCAAGACTAAAGATAAAGCATAGTATCCTAGGTTTAAGTTTTTTATAAAATGGAGTGACCTCCCTTAGGAGGAGATTATTAGAAATACAAAAGTGTTGGTCACTTCCATAGATAACAGTTGTTAGCTCGTTAAGCAATTTTTGGAAACTTACATAGTTAGTTAGCAAAGGCCCATGGATTAATCCATGCATGCCCAAGCCCACGTGCCATTTGTAAGTATTAATACACCTCTCCATGCCTTGGAGAGGTGGTTGGTTGGTTGTATTTCACATAGTAATGTATTTCATGTTCTTGTCTTTCTCTCTCTAAAATACTTTATTCCTTCCCACTTTCTCTCTCTAGTTCTTGTTGTTAGAGATTACTAATATTCTTCAGTAAAAGTGAAAGAAAATGCTTTAGATGTGGAGATCCGAATCACCTCATCGGAGAATGTCTAAAGTCACCAAAAAGCAATAATCAAAGAGTGTTTATTGGAGGAGCATGGAGTGATAGTGGCAAAGATGAGGCTAAAGACGAAACTTGTCTTGTAGCTCAAGCATCAAATGAGATATGCTAAGGAATAAACTTAGAGCCTGACGAGTGGATTAAAGATAGTGGATGCTTGAAACATATGATGGGTAACCAAAAGTTGTTTTCTACATACAAAGCGTATAACGGAGGGAACGTTATTTTCGGAAGCAATTTTCGCGGTAACATTATAAGCAAAGGTACGATTTCTCATGACTCCCTAATTATTGAAAATGTTGAGCACGTAGATAATTTAAATTTTAACTTGCTTAGTGTTGGTCAAATATGTGATAATAAATGTAAAGTAGTATTTACCGAACACGATAGCGAAATAATTAAAGACGAAAAGGTCATAAGTAGAGGAATTAGAAAAAGAGGGCTATATGTAATGAAATTAGGAAATAAACCGGAAGATAAAATATGTCTTGCAACTTTAGATGAAAATTCCACTTTATGGCATAGGAGATTAGGTCACGCAAATATGCAATTAATTCAATCATTGGCTTCTAAGGAACTAGTTAGAAATCTACCTAAGCTTAAATTTGATTGACATTTTTGTGTCGCTTGTAAGATTGGAAAGCAAACTCACGCGAGTCACAAAGCCAAAAATATAGTGTCAATAACTAGATGCTTAGAATTATTACACATGGACTTATTTGGCCCATCCGCCGTACGAAGTTATGGAGGAAATCGTTACACCTTAGTAATTGTAGATGACTATTCTCGATATACATGGACTAGATTTTTAGGAAATAAAACCGAAGCATTCGAAGAATTCAAAATATTTAGTAAAATGATTCAAAATAAATTAGGATGTTCTATAGTGTCAATTAGAACGGATCATGGTCAGGAATTTGATAATGAAGTATAATTCAGAAACTATTGTGACTTAAATGGGATTTCTCACAATTTCTCCGCTCCTCGTACTCCACAATCAAATAGAGTAGTAGAAAGAAAAAATTGCACTCTACAAGAAATGAGTAGAACTATGTTAAATGAACAATCTATTCCACAAAAAATTTGGTTTAATGCGGTCGATACATCAACATATATAATTAATAGAATTTCCATTAGACGTATTTTAGGAAAAACCCCATACGGACTTATTAGAGGTAGAAATAACAACCTTAAAACTATTTCAAAGTATTTGGAAGCAAATGCTTCATACTTAATATAAAAGTTTACCTCACCAAGTTTGACCCAAAGTCGTACGAAGGTTTTTTTCTAGGATATTCTCAAAATAGTAAAGCTTACATAATACTTAACAAACAAACAACGAAAGTCAAAGAATCCTTAAATGTGACATTCGATGAAACTCCTCCCCCGCCTAAAACATCACCATTGGAAAATGATGATTTAGTCGAAGAAGAAGCTATTGAGGTTAATAAAACAAAATCTTTAGACAATGATCTCGAAGATAAATCTCTAGAAAATAATGAAATCATAAACATTAAAGAATCTAAAAGTCATACCCTAGATAATGTTATTGGTCATCTAAATCAAAGAACTCCTAGATCACAAGCTCATGACAAAAGTTAATTTCTTTTTTTTTCTTTCACATAGAACCAAAAATATAAAATGATCTTTAAAAGTTCTAAAAGTTAGGTAATGGCCATGCAAGAAGAAACTAAACCAATTTATATCAAATATGTTGTCTAGGAATTCGTCCCTAATCTATGAATAGGCTAATTGGTACCAAATGAGTGGTATAGAATAATAAGCTCGGACGAAATGGCATTGTAACTAGAAATAAAGCTAGGCTAGTCGCCCAAGGTTATAATCAACAAGAAGGAATTAATTATGATGAAACTTATGCACCCGTAGCTAGACTAGAATCCATAAGAATATTATTAGCCTATGCATGCGCATTAGACTTTAAATTATTTCAAATGGATGTAAAGAGTGCATTCCTTAACGGTTTTATCAATGAGGAGGTTTACGTGGCACAACCTTCGGGATTCATTGACTTCGCAAAGCCTAATCATGTTTATAGACTCAAGAAAGCGCTTTACGGACTTAAACAAGCTCTGAAAGCTTGGTACGATAGATTGAAAGCTTTTCTTACTAAACATGATTACACCATGGGAATGGTAGATAACACTCTCTTTACTAAAAAGAAAGAACCCAATCTCATCAATGTCCAAATATATGTCGATGACATTATATTCGGATCAACTTGTCAAGAAATGTGTGATGATATTGCCAAGATCATGCACGATGAGTTTGAAATGAGTATGATGGAGAAACTAAATTTTTTCTTAGGACTACAAATAAAACAATTCGAAGATGGTATATTTTTTAACCAATCAAAATACATAAAAGAAATGCTTAAAAAAATCAGATCAGAAGACTCTAAGCCAATGAAAACTCCTATGTCTATGGAAACAAAACTCACGAAAGACGAAGAAGGTGAGTCCGTAGATAATACCAAGTATAGAGGTATGATAGGTAGTTTACTATACTTAACGACAAGTAGGCCTGATATTGTGTTTGATGTTTGCCTTTGTGCACGCTTCTAAGGGATCCCAAAACCTCTCACCTTGAAGCGGTTAAACGTATCTTTCGATACGTTAAAGGCACTACGCACTTAGGATTATGGTATCCTAAGGGGTCTGGCATAGAAACTATAGTATATGCGGACTCTGATCATGCGGGAGATTATGTGGACCGAAAAAGCACTAGTGGTATTTGCACATTTATAGGATGTTGTTTAACATCTTGGTTTTTGAAGAAGCAAACCGCTCTTGCTATTTCCACTACCGAAGCCGAATATGTAAGCGTCGGAAAGGCATGTCAACAAGAACTATGGATGAAACAAGCTCTCGTAGACTATGGCATTAGGTTAGATGACATCCCTATAATGTGTGATAACAAAGGGGCTATAGACTTAAGTAAGAATCCCGTACAACACTCTCATACAAAACACATTGGTGATTCGTCACATTCCTTGGTGACAATGTTCTAAAGGAAAAAGTTCATAGAAAAGGTTTTATCGGAAGATAACATTGCTGATATCTTAACTAAACCCCTTAAACGTGAGCCCTTTAATTACTTACGTCTAGGTCTAGGAATGATGGAACAAATTGATTAAACTCTCATTAAATGTCTCATTACTATAAACGATTGATGAGGTACTTAAGAGTAAACAAGAATAATGAGCTACAAACAAAATTAAAATGCCAAAATTGAAAAATTAGGAAAAATATTCGTCAGATGGGCGGTCCCCTTAATTCTTAACTGGCGGTCCCCTTAAAATTAAAGGGGCCGGCCATACAATTAAGGGGACCGGCCATCTGACAGTAGGTAAAAAGTTTTTATATTTTCTCTCTTTTTGAGTCTAGAATTCTATTTTGCACAGAATCAAAGATTTGGAACTTTTCAAAAGAATAATCTATATACAAGATTACGTAACCTTGGTTTAGCCAAAATTTAAGATTTTCTACTTAATATATTTATATGTAAGTCCCAATATATATTGTCAAAATCCTTCTCACGTCTAGGAATAAATGCAAAAATCTATTTTCCTAAATTGTTGATAAATGCTAAAAACATTTTTCAAAATCATGCATAATGATCTCGCATTTGTTGCCGAAATATATAATCTAATATATATTTCGACAATCTTGATTGAGGCTACATTAAATCAAGGAGACACTTGGATTAAGTCTTAGGTTTTCTTTTTTAGAGCTCGAAATGAATCGTTACTCCACTTTTGTTACATTTAGGACCCACTAGGTTTATAAATGCAAACACAAGTCTCATTTAAATGCGTTTACAAAACGTAGGGTTTGTCTAAGAAATCTCAAAAGCATTACAATTGTTTGGAGTATTAAAACTATTTGTATAATACGACTTCTATTTAAGTCTTTGTTTTACCTTCTTGCATGCTTGTCTACATGTTATTACTTGTTAAATGCCCTTAGACTTGATCATGCTTAAAACAAAATTAGGACTTTGAATTGCTATCTTCTAGTTATGTTAAATGTCGTAGTCTTAGTTGCCAATAAAACTAGGACTTGCTGTAAAATGGCCATAAAACACTCCACCTTTTTACCATTTCCTGAAACAAAACAAAAACCTAGACTTTCTAGACTTTTCAGGTGGCGTCCCCCTTAAATCAAATGGGTGGTCCCCTTAAATTAAAGGGGCCGAGCATGTAATTAAGGGGACTGGCCACCTGAAGCACATGTTTTACTATTTCTTTTTTATTTTTGACCCTCTTTCATCTAGACTTAGCTATAATTTCTCTAAACTCACCAACATCCTTTGAATTGACTTTCAAACAATGTCCATCCTTCCTTAATTACACCATTCTCCTAGTATAAATTAACCCTCATCCTCAACACATTTTCCATACTCATCTTGTCTTCTCTAATGTCTTCCCCTCACAAACCTTTACCCAAACCTTCAAGGGTTGCCAAAATATCCGTAATACCCATTTGGAGAAAGAAGTTAAACTCTTGTAACACATCAAATATTGTAACACGTCAAATATGGATGATGTTAACTTACCCACTCAAATATCCAAACCACAATCTCCTCGCAATCAACCATCTCAAGAAAACTCTTCTACCACTCAAACAAACCATGATTCTCTACAATCTCACTCACTTCTACTCGGTGATTCTTGCAACACTAATGTTGGACATACTCCCTCTCTACCACAAGACATTAATCAAACTCAAATTACACAACCTCCACTCCCTCATTCACTCATCAATCCACATATAGCTAATATGCTTCATGCTCAATCTCCACCTTCACCTCAAGGTGACAATCACACTCAACCTCCACTTCCTCCATCACCTAATAGAGAAATGCTCATAAATGACATTAACCAACTTCAAGACTTATCAAATCTCCTAGCCATGCACCTCTTACAATGTAACACTCCATCATCACCTTATTCTCCAAACTTACCTCACACCTTCAACTTGGATCAAGTTGAACAACATGTTGGCTATTGTCCTTGTTGCATCTTTACCTAAAAACAATTCCTAACCCTAAGTGAAGATATCAATTGGATTGAATTTCTTCTTACTCGACCACAACCACCACCTCAAGTTCATCGAGACTATCCTCCAACGACCACCTCCGCTCCAAACTCTCCACCAACAACCAACTAAGCATGATATATTTTGACTTTTTCTCGCTTTCAAATAAATGACCAACCCTATCCTTTTGCAAACAAGTCCAATGATTTCCTATGGCAATCTAAAAATATTAGGACCTTTGTATTTTAAATTTTATGTATGTTACTTTAATATGCTTCAAGCATATTATTTAAATTTGATGTATGCATGATTGTGTCATATACATAATTTCTATGTTTAATGAATGATCTTTGGTATTATGCTTTAAAGTGTCTTTTTTTGCATTTTTCCTTTCTTTGCTATATATTAGAAACATCGGTGTTGTTCCTCTAACTTGTTTTTGTAGCAAAGTTACCATAGATCGATTCCTTGGTGCCCTCGAACGAGGGGAGTACACATCAAGGGGGAGCAAATTTTTTCCCGTCGATTCTACTAATAATTATCGACGAAGCCTTTTTGATTCTACAAAAAAGGGGAGAAATGGAAATTAACACACTAAATACTTGTTTAAAACTAATGTTTCATTTAATGCCTAAGAACGTTATTAATATTTTTCGATCTCTCTACGTTTTGATGATCACAAAATGTAAAAACGATTAATGAAAAATTAAATGTAAACAAGTAATTAGTAGTAAATTTTCATTTCGAAAATTTAATCACTTAAAGTTTGAATAAATCTCAAATGCTTAAGCATTTTATGTTCAGGATGGGGAAAAAAGGACCTTTTTATTTAACCTCACCTTTTTATATAAAATGTATAAACTTTTATATCTTTTACTAAACATTTTTAGATTTAAAAGAAATGAATTATTCCTTATAATATTTTGAATTCAAATTTTCTACCCCAAAACGGCTAGAAATGTTCTAGAAAATACCTCCCCCTTAATTATAAAGGGCGTCCCCTTAATTTAAGATGATCGACACCCTAATTAAGGGGACCGCCCAGATAAAAAGTTAACTCAGCTGGCCTATAAATACTGGACTATTCTCCACTGATTTTCTCACCTTTTGCACATACTTTCTTTCTGTTCTAAATCAGTTTATACTCTCCTTTCATTCCTTTGATCATTTAATCATAAAGCTTTGTTTCCAAGTGATCCAAGCTTTGATCCTCAAGTGCAAGAGAAGAATACTTCCTACCATCAAGTGAAGAAGTATTATAGCTTAGTGTGTGTCCTTACAACCTTGTTGCAATTGTATTATATCTTGTAAATCATTTGTGTATATTGTGAAGGTGTGTATCGTAGTTGTGTATATTAAGTAGATTGTGGTGATCATTGTAAGTATAGTTGGATCGGGGTGATCTTAGAAGTAGTGTTAGATTGGTGTGATCAAGATAGTGTTTAGTTGAAGTGAAGTTGTGAAGAGAAGTATAGAAAGGTTGTGACGAAGTTGTGTGGTGAAGTTGTGAAGTGAAGTGAAGAAAAGGTGTGTAGTGAAGTGAAGTTGTGAATCGTTGTGAAGTAGTGTGGTTAGTCGTGATAGTAGTGTGAATCGTTGTAAAGTTGTGAAGTGAAGTGAAGAAAAGATGTGTAGTGTGGTTAGTCGAAAATTGGTGTAAGCTTAGTTGTGTATGGTTTTCTCGGACTAAAGGGAGCTTTTGACCTTTGTGAGAAAACTCTTGAGTTTGGTGCTCGGGGAGTGGAGTAGGGTGAAGAGGTGCTTCGTTACTGAACCAATATAAATCCTTATGTTGAGGTTTGATCTTTCCATCTCTTATCTCTTATCTTTCATACTTATTTTATATCTTGTCATTACTTATTTGATTAGTTAAATTGTTCATATTGTGCACATTATGAATTCACATAAAGTCAAATCTAAGTTTTATAATCAAACTAAACATAAAATTTAAAAAGTGGTAAACTATTCAACCCCCCTTCTAGTTTTCTACACCCCCAAAAACCCCAAATAGTTAATTTAGGACAAGATTCACGTGCTAGGTCTGTAGATTGATGTCCCGCCTAATTCTAAAGAATGATATGTGCTTCGAGATAAGAAAATCATTGCACTATTTAAAACAAACCAGCGTTTAATCGGATTTAATATGGCTAATACGGTTTTCTATCATTTGGCTTGTACCGCTCTTTTATATTCTGATTGTTTTCTTGCATGTTTATTGTGTTTAGAATTGGTTATTGTCACCATAAAACCTGTGCCAGTCTCTCAGACTGAACCCCCCCCATTATAATTAGAAACGTATATAGCATAGGTTTAACAAGTAATTAGAATTAACTTAATTAGAATAATTGAAATACTGATAGAATATAAGGTTAACGACCTCGCTCTTAGTGTTCGACACCATACTTACCACAAAACTCCACCTGATTAGGTACACTGCCCGTTAAAGTGTTGTTTTAGGATAAGTCGGCTAAATATAAATTTAAAACTTGGTAATCAATAAATTAACCCTACATGTCAGCACATCAGTTTCTTACTTTGTTCTTAGCAGGAGCTTTCTTTTGACCTGTTGCTGCTAGACCTCTTGGTTTTGGCACCGCAGAAACATTACCTAATAAACATCAAAATAATAATTTTTATTCATTTTAAAACTAAAGTGTCAATTCAACCCGTTCGGGTTAAGTGTTTTCTCAGGTTAAACACGTAACTATCACCTCAAATGGAAACTAATTATCACCATGAATTGAAAATAGCACGTAATTTTCCATTCACCTTGATATGAGTGAGTCTTCCCATTTCTAGCTTTATCCTAACATTATCGCCTCAAATGAACTTAAAAGTCGACTACAACTAAGATTTTGCTTAAAACTGAAACCAAACCAAAATAGATTGATTTTTAGCTACACAAATTATATGATTTTAGCTTTCCACACTTTGTTTTTTGTTTTGTTTTTCCATACGCCCGCTAGAAACTACTGTAAGAAACATGCATCTCTAATTTTGAAAGCTTATACACTATGGACAACATAAATTATATAAAATATTAGTATATGAACATCTTTGTTATTCTGCAGAAATTGACTTCACTTATAATTTGTTTGCTAATCTGGTAACTGTCATAAAGTAATAGTTAATATAGAATGCACAAACCTCGATAATGAGTAACCTTCAATGAAACTCACGAAAACAATGACAGTGAAGTTAAAGAAATGGATGGTGTCTTTGCTAACGACCTAAGCCATGTCGTCCCTAGTGCACGCCGATTATGTTTCCCTCTACAAACAAATTTTTTTTTCCTTTAGTATGATATTTGAAACTACATTAGCATAAAAACTGAGCAATCCAATGCGTAAAGTGAAGTGAAGTAAAACAATACCTTTAGGGTTATGAAGTGATGAGTGTAACAGCAATGAAGGATGTTTTTCCTCGTCTTCAATGTTACTGCAACAATCTGCCAAGAAAATACTAATTCTTTAAGGACCCCCGTCGTTAACATTATTATGCGAGTTCTACACAGTGGTTATCGAACAAATTTTAACTACTTTAAATGTTGTACATTACCAAATATTTTGGGCTAAACTATATAATCCAACTAAACTTATTATATTAAGTGAGCTAGATGCTAAAAAAACTACCCATCAACAAATTTCATATCTTTTATGTTTTTTTTTTACTACTATATTAAACCAAGACCCCTAACAACAAATCAAGTTCCTATCTTTTTGAAAATTTAAGCATTTTTAGCAATAATTATCATAAACAAACATTAGATAAGCTTGATATTGGTAAAAAGCAGATACTTTCTTTCCATTTCATATATTCAGTTTGTCATTTTCTAGGCTAACAAACTTCAGTTACAACATAAGAAAAACTTCAAACACACAACATAAATTAAAAACTACATTAATAATTTAATACACGAATGAAACTATAAAAGAAAGACAGAAAGAAATTTCACGATGCAAATACCGTCCTTCATTAGATCTAGATACAGCCCAAGATGGAATAAAGGCCATCTAATCGTCGATGCCAAAAGGCGTCTTGGAAGCCACCTAAAATAAGCTAATCCAAACACCCAAAAAATCATAGTAAACTTCCAAACCTCTTTGTTAAAAACCTACAAAAACCCACAAACAATTTTGAAAACCGATTACTAAAACTGAAACAAAAAAAATATGTACAGTACATAAAAAATTATATAAATAAACCACAATTCATAAATTATAAACCTAAAAACCGCATACCTATAATAACTTTCGTGTTTTTAGATTCTGTACAGCAAGAGATAGAGAGAAGAGAGGTGATACAGAGAGAGAGAAGAAAGAGATCTGGTTTGTGTGTGTTTTTTCTTATTTGGTAGAAGAAAATCGAGGAAGAGGTGGGGCGGTGAATTTGATGAGTAATTAATGTTGGGTACATGTTTTGTTGCCAAAGAGATTCATCACACATAAAATTGGAATAACAAAAAACCACTATGAAGAGCAAATATGAGAGAGAGATTTTGAATAAAAAAGCTTTTGTAATAGTTTAATAATGGTTACTGTAGATGTTGTATGTAAAAGCAAGTCCACATTTAATATAAAGATATAATTTCATGTGATGTAATATCTTCGTTTAATTTATATTTTGGTTTTTTCAAATTGGTTTCCAGTGATGTGAACATACATTAAAAGACCAAGGACCATTCAGTTTAAGTTTCATACGCCTTATGTTTAATATTTTTTTTAGGAGTTCAACCTTTATTGAATTTTTTTTTATAGGAAAGGAAAACATTAAGATAAGAAAATCAAAGATTATATATTCACATTGCAATGTTTAGAAAACCAACTTTTTGAGTGTTGAATCAACATATCAAACTTGTAAAAGGTGGTACATTATGGCCTATCATGTCACTGTTTTTTTCTTAGATAGATATTAGCATATTTATTTTATCCATTTCATATGAACATTTTTTAAGTTTAATTCCTTTCACAGATGGTAGTTTTAGCAAGCATAGATGTAACTGTAATGTGGTAAATAATCTGTATATCTCCTCATCAATATTCGGTACAATATAAATACATACCAGGATCATTCTAGACTCGGGCTTGAGCCGAATACAAATATAAACACTAATACGGGCTAACACTGCCCTGCAGTTGGAGTAAGAGGACACCGGACGCTCAAACTGGTGTCAAACTCCTCAAATAGTGCTGAAGGCAAGCCTTTGGTGTAAATATCCACATACTGATAACGTGAATGAACATGAAGAACTCGAACCTGACCAGCAGCAACCAAATCTCAAACAAAATGAATATTGATCTCAATATGCTTCGTACGCTGATGCTGAAACAGATTAGAAGACAAATACACATTACTAATATTATCATAATAAACACGCGTAGTTGTAACAACCCAAGTTTCAGGTCAACGTCTATCCTTAGCCTAAGATAGTTATCTTAATTATGTAAATAATTATAGTCGTTATGCTATATGTGGTTGATAAGAATTTCCATTTATTGATGAAGTTCATTCCGTGATATAGTTTCTATTTGTTTTTAGCATTTAATAAAGTCAGAAAAATATATTTTATTGCTCCGAGAGCGTAAATATGTTAATTTTGTATTTTACGTCGTTTCCCTGAGTTTTTATAAAAACCGTGTTTAAAGGTCGTGTTTTACGAGGTTAAACGTTTTCATGAAGGTTTTAAACTATATTTAGTAGGACGGATTTAAAAATATTTATTAACGTGATGTTACCCGTGTTTGGTCGGCTAAGTAAAGGAAATATAACTAATTTGTATTAAACTTGCAAGGACTTATGAGAAGGAGGGACCTAAATTGCGAATTGATCAAAGTTTACTTCTATAAAAGGAAACCTAATACTTCCATTTTAACACTTTACAAAAAAATTCAATCTCTTGCTCCTCTCCCTCTTTTGACCGTTCGAAACCCACACACACACATAATCTTACCATCAAAATTTCATTACTTACATGCATTTAAATCCATTTATACCATATTAATCCTTGTTCAATCCTCTACAAATCCCACTAAAGAAACCTTACATGCAATAAGTATTTAAGAAGTTAGGTTTTTTGGTCAATTTCTAGTGATTTGGTGTATAAGGAAGTGTTTAAGGGTGATAGATTGTTGTTATATTAAAGTGGTTTGGTTAGAAAAGTTTGTTTGGTTGGTCTTTGTGGTTTGTCCAATTTCAAAAGGAAGGGGAAAACAAAATTTGTGCTTTTTTCTAGCTTTGTGAGCACTTGTTTATGTTTCTTGTTTGATTAATTAGATGATTATTGCATGTATATAATTGTAGCTAGATGATTCAAGTGCAAAATTGATTTGAAAGTGTTACAAGTATGAACATATGTTTGATGGTTTTAGTACATGTTAATAGGCTAGTTAAACATGTTAGAAGGGTTAGATTTTGTCAAAAATAAGTTTTTATATGACTTTATGTTGACCAAAAAGTTTGACTTAGCATAGGGCCCCCGGTCTAAGAAAAAATTTTGAAATCTAAACTTAGCTTTGATTAGATAAAATGATGTTCTAAGGTCCGTTTTGATATAAGGTGGGCCTTGTAACTCCTAAAAACGAAGATTTTACGGCCAGGTCAAGTTTGAGTCATTTTGGGGTAAAAAGTCAACTACGAAGTTTGACTTTTGAAAGTAAAACTTGCGTATAATTTTGAATATAGTTGATAACAAGTAATGGGTTCGTAATGTTAGTTAAATTAAGATGAAATGCTAAGTTTGGATTATATTATCCTTACTTTCGGCAAACTTTCTAAAAATAGAAACTTTGTAAGAAACGTTGTAATAATTGATGAATATGTCAAGTGAAATGTTTTGCGTCGCACTTGGAGATTTTAGTATATGATTATATATACGTAATAGTAAAACATATATATACATTATATGATTTAATATACTTTTAGTCACGTGCCACCATATATGTATTATATAGGTTGCGGTTGAGACGTGAAGCTTATTGTGCTTGTGGATTAATTGATTTGGATCTTTTGCTTAAGGTGAGTTCATACCCTCGCTTTTGAATTATTTTAAATGTTTTAAACCCGCGAGAGGGATACATGTTTGTTTTATAAAATCGAACACATATGATTTATGGTATGCTAGACCCGATATGAGATTGTTTCCGCATAAGTTGCTATTGTCGAAGTCCCTTAATTCATGAACCATCAATCGCCTATAATGGGTGAACGCTAAATAGATCTATTGGGTTTGACGCCTGTCCGGGGTTTGATTCCTGTGAACACCCTGTCAAACAGACATTTTGTTATTAGAAATATAGAGGTATATGACAATAATACCTAGTTTGGGGCACTTAAAACATATGAAATGCTATATGTATTGTTAACGTTCCAGTGTATGAGCTTATTGCGCGACGAAAGAAAAGTAAGTTGCTATACGTTGGATTGTTGCTTTGTTTTCCCAAGAACTAATAATGTGTTCAAAGGTTTTTACTTATTGTTTAATTTAAACTCTATGAATTTCACTCAACTTTGTTGTTGACGTTTTAAACATGTTTTATCCCAGGTAATCAAGGCTGAAGGCAACGATGGCGTGGAGGTGTCGTGCGTGTATGGTGATGGATTTTATGGAAAGACTTCTTGTGTGTGCGGTCTTGCAAAACATATCTTCATGGTGGTGTTTAATAAACAAGGTTCTGTCTATTTGGAATAAACAATTTGTTTTTCATGGTTTGTAATAGACGGTGGTTACAATTCTATGGGACCTAACGCACTTTTAACTCTGAATAATTTGGAACACATGTTTGGTAAACGTCTTATTTGAGACGTTTTCTATTATCGTGGTGACGGATGCTATTTAGTAACACAATTGATAATTTCGCTGCCAATCCGCATGTTCCTTTTCGGGGGGGGGCGGGTGGGGGGGTTTTTACAGTAGTGGAAGACAACGGTGTGTGTAACTCACATAAAAGATTCCTTAACCAACAAGTCTCAGCAACAACATTGGCAACACCACGATACTCTGCCTCTACACTTGAGCGAGAAACCGAGGACTAAGAAAATAAGTTGTTGGCAAGAAATACACAGTAAACTAAAGTTGGCCTCTATGTAGTAGGGCAACCAGCCCAATTTGCATCCGAATAAGCAACCAAATCTGTAATAGAAGATGAAAATAACTGAAATCATAATCAAAAGTACCATAAATATATCTCAAAATCCTCTTAAGAGCTGAAAAATAAGGCTCCCGAGGATCATGCATTTAAAGGCAAACCTGCTTGAGAGAACCCGCAAGACTCCGATATAATATCGGATTAGAAACCAAATCACCATCATCACCCAGTTTGGACTCAGTATCAACAGAAGTCATACTAGAGTTGCAGCTAACCATACCAGCTCGCTCAAGGATCTCAGTAGCATACTTACACGAAGATAAAAATATCCTTGAAGAACTACATGTGACATAAATACCCAAAAAATAATTAAGAGAACTGAGATCTGTCATAGAAAACTCCTGATGTAATAAATGAAATAAGCTGCTGTAACAAAGTCTTAAAAGAAGCAGTAAGCACTATATCATCAACATATAATAATAAATAAGTAGTATTAGTCCCCTGTCTATATATAAACAAAAACGAGTCACATCGATAGTGATGAAACCCAATACGAGTAATATAAGATGCAAAGCGCTCAAACCAAGCTCTAGGGACTGTTTGAGGGCCATAAGAGGGACCGTTGTAAGTAGGACTACATAATCAAGTTGCTCAGAATCCCTTAAAAACTTGGAGGATGATGAATATAAACCATCTTAGATAAATCACCATGTAAAAAAGCATTCTTGACGTCAAGCTGATGAATCGGCCAATGCCGAGAAGTAGCCAAATTAAGAACAGTCTAAATAGTACTAGGTTTAACAACCGGATTAAAAGTCTCATTAACATCAACGCCCTCTAACTAGGTACTACCATTCACAACAAGACGAGCCTTGTAGCCACTAAGGGTGCCATCAGCCAAATACTTATGGAGAAAAATCCACATACAACGAACAATATTTTTGTTCGTGGGTCAAGGTACAAGAGTCCAAGTGTTGTTTTTAATAATTGCATTATATTCATCATTCATATCATTTTTCCAATTTGGATCATTAAACGCATCACAAGATGATTTTGGTAAGGGAGAAACCAAAGACACATAAAGATTAAGACGCTGAGTAAGACGAGTGGTCCCGCCATGAAAACATGTGACATGGGATGAACTGACGCAGGGTTCGGGTTTATGTGTGGTGGAGTATCCGGCTGTTGGAGTAATTCATTGTTTTGGGCCACAAAGGGAGGTGTTTGGGCTACGGGTGAAATGGGGTCCTCATGGATATTTTGGGCCACGGTTTGGGTTGGGAAAATTAGGGCATCAGTATGAGTTTGGGCTGTAGGGTGGTACTAAGGGGTGTGGCCTAAATTTAAATCATAGGTTCAGTGTATTAAGGAACGAAAATGGGTTGAAGAGGTTAGGGGTTTATATCAGGTGAGTCATCTAAAAAATTATATTTAGGTGCCAAGTTGGGTTGAACAGAGCCATAGGAAAAAAGGTTTCATCAAAGGTGACATGTCAGGAGAGAATAATTTTGTTTGTGGTTAATTCAAGGCAACGATACCCACTATGGTTAGAAGCGTGCCTCAAAAAGATCGAGGGTGTGGTACGTGGTTCAAGTTTGTTATTGGGATAAAGTTGAAGATAACATAAACACGTAAAGGTACGTAAAAGGATATAGTCCGGGTCTTTACCGAACAAACAGGTATATGGTATGTCATTATGAATGGCGATGGAGGGCAAGATATTGAGTAAGTGTGTGGCCATGTTGAGAGCCTCGACCTAAAAAGTTGGTGGAAGATTTGCTTGAAAAAGTAAGGTTCTAATAAGATTGTTGATAGTGCGAATCATTCGTTCGGACTTGCCATTTTGTTGGGAGGTCTTTGGACATGAAAAACAAAACTGAATGCCATTGTCAGTAAAAGATTATGTAAGTTTCGGTTATCGAATTCACCACCATGATCACACTTGAACGACTTAATTTCACACTTAAATTGAGTATGAACATAGTTACGAAACAACAAAAATTTAGAGAGAACATCATACTTATTAATTAATGGATAAACCCAAACAAAATACGAATAATGATAAAAAAACATAATATTTAAAACCAGATAGGCTCGGAATGGGTAAAGTCCTCACATCCGAGTGAATAATGTCAAAACAAGAAGTAATCACAGTATCAGAACTAACAAATGGAAGCATCACTTGTTTGCCAAGCTGACAAGCATGACAAAGAACGAGAGGTTTCTCGTTATCACACGAAATAAAATTATAGGAAATGAGACGTCGTAACACTTCACCTCCTAGAGGTCTAAGACGTTGATGCCACGTATGTTGACTCACAAGAAATGCATGAGGGATGGGATATGGATATGTGACCGGGTAAAGATCCCCCGTGCTATCACATCGGAGAAGCACCCGACGAGTCAGGAAATCATTAACAGAAAAACCAAACGTATCAAATTCAACAGTGCAATTATTATCACGAACAAACTGACGACACAATTAGTTTTTTACATATGGGGGTGATATGATCATTATTTAAGATGAAGGGATCTACGATAGTTGGCAATTACTATGTCTAGGAATTGTGAAGGTATTGTATGACCGTCACTAACCACGAAAGATCAGTTAATTGCAGAGTATTAAAAAATGTAGAACCGTAATTGGAGGGGTGAATATGGTCTTCTTGAATTCTTTGAAGTTTATAAACTTCAAGTACATGAAATGGAGCCGAGTGTGTACTATCATCTTGCAACTAGAACAATAAGTTAGATAAGAGAGAGAAGAGAGAAGAGAGCCACCACGATATATATGGTACGGGAAGGGGTTTTTTAGTCCTTCATTACGTCCAGTTGCGAATCCGACGACCTTACTATTCCTAGTAAATCCTTATTGTGGACTACATACCGTATTTACATTTAACTCCACCGATTTTAAACAAAGCTTGACGCTCCACACAGTGAGTTACTACCTACGTATTCCGCCCTCAAAATCCACATAAACCTTGATTCGACTTAACCTATAACTCTAGAAGCCTTCCCCTTGGTAGCTTATCAAACCCCTACTAGATCCCTAATGATCTAGGCTTGATCCCACGGATATAAGACTTCCCTTACAACTCAATTGTATAAAAAGATAGATGGTGAACCAAGTCCTAACCTAACCTCGAGACTCGATTCTAATAGAAAGGGTATGAGAAAAAAGAGGCTCGACAAAACACACAAGTGTAGATTAAGCACTTGTATCCCAATGATCTAGGCTTGATCACTAAGATATAAGACTTCCCTTACAACCAAATTAAATGAATGTTGATTGTTCAAATCATGCCCTAACCTATCCTCGAGACTGGATTCTAAAAGAAAGGGTATGAGAAGGAAGACCCTCAAATAATAACACACAAGTATGGATTAAGTACTTATGTGTCTCTCTTTCAAAGATGTGTTCTTTAAAAGATGATAGATGAGAAGATTAAGAACACAAGAGGTGTTAGACTTAGATGATAGGAGAAGAGAAAAAGAGATAAAGAAAGAACGGAAAGATGTAAGTAATACAAGAGGCAAGAGGGGTATTTATAGGCCAATAACCAAAAATGATGTTACTATTCATCAACCCATGGCGCGCTACCTCACACTTAGACCTTTCCATTATTATTACACTCAAGTTTAACCAACTCAAATAGCCATTTGATAAAAACATATGTGAAGTAATAAAAAGTGTTTTGTGGATGTTTCTCAAATATCAAAGGGATAGAGAAGAACTATTGGACAAAAGGTATGTTTGGGCATTCCTCAAAGGTAAGTGGCTTAGTTGGAAACTAACCATGGTTAAAAGGATGAGTTTGCATGGTTAAGATAGAAAAGAACATCCCAATGGAATATTCCAAACTTGGTGAAGAAATGTGGATGTTGGAGGGATAGTTTGAATTTTAAATTTAAATAATTAGACATGTAGGATAAAGATGAGAAAGAGTGAGTTGGCATGGTGTGATGTGTAGGAGTTTTTGCTCAAATTCAAATTTGAATTATTAAGGATAAGGTTGTGAGGTGTAGTGAGTTGGATATAAGTTAGGAAAGATATATGTGATGTTGATGTGATAGAAGGGAGCCTAACATTTAAAATTTAATATTCAAATGTTAGGAATGATAGAAGTGTGTAGGAGAAGTTTGAGTGAAGTGTGTGAGAATTTAAATTCAAATGTAGAAGTGTGTGAGTGTGTGTATAACAGAAGAGTATGGGATAAGCTTTGGGTGTGTGTATAATTTAAATTCAAATTGTAGTTGTATGTGTGTGTAAAGATGATGAAGAAAAAGAATGAACAGTGATTGTGTGGTAGAGAATGTTGAGATGTGATGGATAGGAGCCTATGTTGAAATTTTAAAGGACAAGAAGTACAACAAGGTAGAATGGTGTAAGGGAATGTGAGTTGTCCCATGTCGGTATGTTTTGGGGAAGGTTTAAGCGAGGAAGGTATAAGGTTTGTTGTTATGAAAAGAAGTGATGAAGATGAGAAGGGTGATAATCAAATGATTGATTGGGTAGATAATCACATTGCCAAAAGATAGAAAAGAGATGGGCAATGAAGATTATGTAATGCTTTAGGGAAGGAATGTTTAGAGTGTGTGGAAGGTGTGAATGATGATTTGTTAGGTATAATAGATTAACAATGATTAGGAGTATTCAAGTGAGAAGTGAGGTGAGGGTGATATATGAGGAATACTTATAGGAGTTTATAAACATTTATATAGAAAAAGTAAGAAGGATCAAAGTAATATTAACCTTCAATTACCACAAACTCAATTAGTCATTTAGACTTTGATCCATGATTATCAATAATGTATTTGATCACTAATCATCTTGATGCAAACAAGCTAAGTGCTTTGCGTCTCAAGTAAAGCATATCCCATAACGGGAAAGGATGCGTTTATGCTAAGTGACCTTTTACTTGGTTTGACCAATAAGGGAGTAAAACCCGTTACGTGATTAGGAACAACGTAAATCCGGATTAAGGTCAAATGAATACTTTCATTTGATGGCATGTTGAAAGTATATTCATACTAAGTTTAGAAAGAAGTTTCGGCCTTGGCTAGATGGGTTTGATAAAATAGAAGAGTTGGTGTTTTGTTGAAAAATAGGAGGATTTATTTTTGCTCCTCTGTGAGTCTAAACCTCATTTGGAGTGTTCCAAAATACTCAAGTATCATATACATACCTTTATTAAAGTTTCCACATGTGTCAGGTAAAAGCAAAACCGACAATGCAAAATCCATAAAAACGGGAGTGTTCCAAAATAGTTTCGGTTTTTGGATTTTGCATATTGTTTATTATTTTAAGTGTTGCAAACCTTTATTTCTCATCGTCAAAACATAAAGGAGATACTAGTCAATGTTGCACCAACAAATATTATATTACAAGAGCTTTTAAGTGTTGAAAATAGGCTTACAAGGCCTATTAATCGTAGCTTAGGTGCTAATCGGCTATCAACCTTTTTTATTTGTGAAAATCAGTCAATGGTGACACTGGTGGTTAACGCTCGTGAAACTTGCCCTAAATCTGCAAATCTTGCTCGCAATACCATGAAGTCACTAAAAACTTGTTTAAATTAATTATAGTCGTAGTTTTTATCTATTACAAGTTGTTTACTAAGACATGTCTTGCTGAAAATACCAAAAACTAGCTGATAATACTCAAAACTTGCTGAAAATACCAAAAACTTGCCAGAAATTCTAGTCCAATTAATCACTCCTAGAACGATTGCAAGGTACAAGGAAATCGATTGACCAACTGGGCTAGCTCAGATTGCCACAAAGAGTAACCTTGGGAAGGTTGTTACCACATGCGAAATGTATCGGGTTCGAGCTTCATCGTGAGGGTTTTTCTTTAGGAGCGAAAAATGAGCGGGGTTTATTCTCTAAGGCGAAGGTTCGAGTCTTGTATATTGTCTAATTGGATATCACTGTGAGCTCGAATCACTAACAACTAACTTACCGTTCTAAAAAAATGAGATGTTTCGCTTTTTTTTCTTTTAATGTATCACAGATAAACTAAACTTGAGGGACTCAAGATGTTTAAGACTACTGAAAACAAGGACCACATCTCAGCACATAAAAAAAGACCTAGTCCCACTTTCTTGTATAAATAACCCCAAACACCCCACGCCCAAATCACAAAAGAAATTAGGGTTTCAGTGTTTTCTTTGAAATACCGATAGTGTAGTTATAGTCTTACAACTTAAAATATAGTGTTATGGTTTTTTGAAATATAGTTACTTGTTTCTAAAGTTTAATGTTGATCAAACACCGACTCTAAGGCTTCGGCAACGATCGCGAGTTGTAAAGGTAAAACCTCGTAAGATCCGTCGATTCTTAATGTTTACTAGCTAAAATCGTTGTAGACGGCATTAATAGTGATCGCATCTGTGAGTGGCGGATCGTATATGTTAAGTTCATGGGAGTCGCACGTAAACTCGTATAGATCGTCACGCAATGTAATGTCCGAGTTCGCCTATTATTTCTATTTTTTGCTTTATTTTTTCTATCTTTTTGAGTCAAATCTCACTTGCTTTAGGTGTATAGGGAACAAAAAAACAAACTGATATTTATATATGTCTGAACTAGAACAAGTTACCGATTGCACGACTAGTTATTATTACGAGAATGTCTGGATCCTTCTCCTCGTTTCATAGAGTTCTATACAACGTCATGGTTGAGGGGTGTTTTATTTATGACATTACTAATAGAGGGCTTTTTGAAGTTGATATGTGAATTTCGGCTCTGCTTCATATCTTCTCCTAAGCTTTCAAACGTTTCTTGACTTATTTTGTGTTTATGGGTTTATATTAGTTTGATCATTACCCAATTTAAGTATATAACTAAAAGTAATACGTATTTAAATAGTTCATATATCACAGTTAAAGCTTGAAAGTTGAAACATATAACTTTATATAACTAAAAGTAATACGTATTTAAATAGTTCATATATCACAGTTAAAGCTTGAAAGTTGAAACATATAACTTTGTATTCTAGAAAAAGAAAAATCTTGATAAAAAATTAAAACATTAACTTTGAGATATTACCTAATGGGTTAATGAAAAAATTATTAAGAATTGAAGAAAATAAATAAATTGGACAATTGGATCGACTGAAAGACGCCAAAACCTTTATCTCTAAGCTATTTGAGACTTTAAGGACCATTTAGTTGGTGAAAAAGAGAAATGCTAGAGCCACAAACAAACTTTCACAAAAAGTTTTACAAAATGATTTGTCATGTAACTTATGGATACATGTAAGAGGAGAATTCAAAAGTAACTTTGAGAAGGCCACTAATTACATGTCAAATCATTTTGTAAAACTTTTTGTGAAAGTTTGTTGGTGGTTCAAGCATTCCTCTTAAAAGATACCTAGAGATAATTAGACAAACTACACCAATTTAAGTTTTAAGATTAAAGTTTAAAAAAAATGAATAACGTTATTAATATTTCAGAAGAATTTAAACATCATCTCTTTTTAAAGCCTTTATACAGAGGTTCATTGAACGACAAACTTTATTTTATGTTCATGATACACATGTAAGGTTTTATCGCGTTTGGTGACATATAAATATCAGAGGACTAATTTAATGTTTTAGGATTTATAAATATAATGACAAGACATAAAAATGGACGATTCGATTTAATTTGTGTTCTTTGTTTTTGAATTCATATTTAAGTCACTATACGCTCCATCATATCAATGCAATTTAATCTTTTTTGGTAGAGAGTAGACAGATTATTACTCAACTTAATAAATCGACAAATTTTTAAGAAGGTTGTTACATTCATCACAATTGATTTTGTTTACCAAACTATAGGCTATAGCAAGAAATACTTTTCCTAACGAGAATATGAAAATAGAGAAACGAAATATCAATATCTTTTTGCGAGTAAGAAGCCTCGCAAAGACTCCATTTTTGATGATATCGCTCTTCGCTCTTTTTGTTGGTGTAATGCTAGGGGTAGTTTTAAATTCAAGTGGGATAGTTGGTTGCAACATCCCTTTTTGATTTCTTTGTAATCTAGCGTCTTGCTAGTGTTTTTCTGTTTCTTATAAAGTTGTCGTTCAAAAAAAAAAAACTGCTTAATTTTATGTTTATTTTGACGTGTTTATATTGACGTGTCAGCATTTTGTTGATTGCAACAAATAGACCCACTTCTTCGCAGTCCACACACTTCTATGCATATAATTAAGCATGTTTTTAGTTATCTCAATCATTTCTGATAAAAATGTTTAAAGCTCAAAACATATTGTGTTAGTTTCAATATAATGCCTTCTAATGAATTTTAAACAAAGTTAAGTTTCATATCTGAATTTGAAGTATATGATTATTAGGGCATCCACCATGATGATTTTGGTATAAAATGTCATTATACAATCGTAGCGGGATTGCATAACATCATCCCGAGCTCCTATTCTAGCATCTAATCCACGCCCAATCTTACGCTCGTTTCCTCTTTTCTTAAGTAGCTAGCTCTGGATTCTACGGTTTTTAGTTTTCCCCTTCGAGCAAACTTAGAAACAAGTCTTGAGTTCTTGGAAGTTGACATTAGTCCTCCTTTGGTTGCAACTTATTATGATCTTTGTACAAGACATAAATCACACGTGGCGTCGTTCTTACAATTGTCCCTAGGGAGAAAACGTGTGTACGTCATTTCATTAAGTCTCGCTGACACCTTGCACTATTGTAGTTCGTGGCTTCATTACTTAAGATTTAAGGAAAATCGCTAGTACCAAAAGACGTTACACAAAACGTGCTGTAAATGTAAGCATGCCTGCAATTAGTACAAGTAAGCAAATAAATACATGCAGAGATGTTTTAATGACCTAAACAACCCATAATTCAGGACTTTCGGACATCGGACATCGTCACAGGAGTTAAGAGAGACTGGCAATGTAGGGATACAGGTTCCAGAACCAGCCATTGATAAGCCGGTGTGGACCATCAGCAATACCATTAAGAGTATGATTTGGTAAAAACAGTGGCAGTGTGCAGAGAGGATATATGCCGAGTGGGAATAATAATTGAGGGTGGTGAGTAAATTCAAGTAAATAAAGATTAAATGATGAGGGTGTTGAAGTATCAAAGAGAATATAAATGATGATCATCATGATGATCATAAATTCTTAAAAGTACTGTACATCATCAACCAACAAAAATAGCTTTTAAATTTACTGGTGTGATTTAACAACTTACATTGTGTCTTTTCTGCTACAATGCTATGGGAATCTAGGCTCGAGAAAAAGGCGACAGCTTTGAATTTAGGTAAAATCCTTTTTAGAATGTAACTGTCCACAGTAAAACAACACCGAGTAAGATTGAACTGTTTACAGCTTGAAGTAGCGATTATCAGTTTTTGTGCTTATGTAAAACAATTTTACGAAACGTGAGTATTAAGATACAGTTAATTCTCTCCTAAAGAATCAAGAAGACAAAGGTACACCCCGCATGAAGAATGACATGTCCCTCAAGATTGTCTGTTTCATTATTTGACATAGGATAGTAATCAAAGGTATCTAAATCATTATAAGCAAAGTTGTTTTCAAGTTGACTCAATTCACAATCAAACTTTTAATGATTTTCTTGGTAAATTCACCCAAAGTTGACCATAATTCAAAAAGATTTGAACTTGATCACTTATACCTCATGCAGATAATAATTATTATTATTTTCAAAGGTCGCAAAAATCGTGAACCGGTAGTCAGGCGGTTAATCACTTTGTAGCTTGTAATTGGGCTAGGCGGGATTAATCGGATTGGCATTTCTAGCAAAATTTCGGTATTTCCGGCAAGTTTTGTGTATCTCCGGCGAGTTTAGGTATTTCCGGCAAGATATTTATAAAAAAAACTTTTAATAGATTTAGACAGTTACTATAAGTGATCAAAACAAGTTTAAGGGGAGTTTTTGGTATTTCCAGCAAGATTAAAAGGAATTTGTCAAGTTTGACCATGGTTTGTTTGACCCAATTACATAAATCGGCAAGGTTGGTGGCCCTGTAGCGCCTAGGCGGCGATTAATCGCCTTGTAGACCTTTTTTTGCAACACTGATTACTGTTGTTATTCTGGGTTAGACCTTTTAGCCGCTAATCTACAATGGTTTAAGCCCACCGCCACTCGTTTAAGCCCACCGCCACCTCGACTCAAATCGGGTAAAGCGCTCTCCTTTTTAGAAGGTTGGTGTGACCACTTTAGAGTTGTTTGCACATACTAGATATTGAACTTGATATCTTTCACATTTTAATGATGATAGTCGCAAGACCTGGTTAACAAAAACAAAATCACCAAGGACCAGGCTTAATTCAATTGTTTACAATCTATACTAATCTCAACAAATGGCCCGGTTCTAGCAGTAACGAAAGTACGAAACTTGTACTAGAAATGGTTTTTCTTCTGATTAAGAAATTAAAGGTAAGGTAAAACTCATTTACCCTACTTACAGTGGTCCCTAGTATGAAAAAAGGAAGATAAAACTTACAATGCTTGTCTGCTTTCCAAAGGCAGGCTAGATTTATCAGGTGAGGTGAGTGTGATGAGGAAAAACTTGTGGACATAATCAAACACCTTGGAATCTATGGCATTAAAATGGTCCCTCTTTCTTCTGAGTCACACTGTGTGTTTGTCTCTGCGTAAAGTAACCAATTCTGAAACCACCTTCAAATGAATCCAAGGATAAAAATAATAATGACTAAACCTTTGATGTTAGCTTCTTTTTTATCTACTCATCTGCATTTTCCTAATTGCTGTTGTGCATTGGTATCGGAAAGCAGTCCATTTACCTTTGGATAAGATTATAACTGTCTACATCGTACGTACCTCCCCCATACTCTGCCCCCGAGAGTCCCTCTACTTTCGGATAGAGATGTAACTATCTACATCTTACCTCACTCATACCTGTCATGGCGGGATTAGGTATTGTAATTGTTATTGTGCAATGTTTACTTGTGCCTGAAATGAAATGATATCAAATTCATAGTTAATGTATCAACAGGAAAAAGCTGTACTACCGGTACCACTGGCAGATTTATTGTCTCAAAAGAGATTCCTAAACTTTGCAGTAAACACTCAAGTGAAACTTTTTTAACAGTGGGAGAATATAGGAAGAGAGCTTAAAACACCTAGTGCAACAAAGAACACAAAACGTCATTCACCGCATCAAGGACTAAAAGGACTACAGCACTTGTTAAATCATGCCTATGTACCGAATGACTTATCTACAGTCAAGCAAGTCCGACTCAAGCCTGGACTAGAGGAAGATGAGTCGTTATCTTCAGCGGAAATAAAATTCCTAAACTTTTTGTCTTTAGCACTCGTACGATAATGTATTGTAAAAGGATATGAATACAAAAGCAGGCATCAACAGGACTACAGCACTTGTTAAATCATGCCTATGTACCGAATGACTTATCTACAGTCAAGCAAGTCCGACTCAAGCCTGGACTAGAGGAAGATGAGTCGTTATCGCCTACGGACATAAAATTCCTAAACCTTTTGTCTGTAGCACTCGTACGATAATGAATTGTAAAAGGATATGAATACAAAAGCAGACATCAACAGTATCTGTGAATAGTAAAATACAAGGTTTTAATTATAGAGACGACCAATATCTGGAAATTTATCTCTTACAAATGTCGAGTCTATCAGGATAATGGTAAATAATGTTAAAAGTACATAAGCGTACAAGAAGTTTAAATAAGAGTACAAGGAGAAGTCTGTCGACTATAAAAAATGCGCCTCAAATAACTCCGACATGCATCTTCTTATGATCTAGAGTGCATGGCAGCTACTCGTCATCACTGCAATCAACAAGAGATAAAATTATTTCAGATATAATTAGGAAGCTTTAAGATATCATGCAATCAACAAGAGATAAAATTGTTTAAACGCCTATTGTGGATGAAATATTACTTGTTAAATTAGAAAAACTGGGCGAGAAACATCTATTTATATGTGGCAACTTGATAGTGTATAAAAGATATAACAAAGTCTCGTATGTCGAACCTATATATCATTTGCTTAAGACCAGAAGAGCACAACTCAACTCTTTCTTATGGCAAAATGAATGGGTGGGTAACGGACTAATGGGCGAGCCTGAGGTTCAAACATCTGCTGAATATGAATACAAAAATACTAGTATATTTCTTACAATATTGATCTAAATTTTTTTGCCCCATTTTGACCGATACAAGCGGTTCAATTTATAATTATTTTTTCTTATTTGACCGGATGGAGATCAAATACAATTCAGAGCCGAAATTGGCAAATCTAGATATCTATTGGATACCTGAATCACCACTATATGTTCTAAACAGATCAGGTATGACCTCTCTCTAGCTTCCTGTCACTTACATACCACTAAAAATATTTGAAAATATTCAAGGGGGCTCATATGAATGTTTACCTTTCATATTCAGCATGATGATTCAATTCATGCGGAAATTTTTCTATTTGCAGGATCTTGATTCACAGTCCATACATAACCAGGCATATCAGACCTAGGCCCAGTAACAGAGCGATATACGTAAAGCTTCTCAACAAGACAGCTATCCATGCTCGAATTTAAATTACGGCCTTCATCTATAACTTCAACATTAAGCATAGGCATCTTGTGACCTAGCAACTTGCACGCTCCAAAAC